>JAZHYW010008075.1:0-17796 GCA_037355805.1 Ixodes ricinus | reverse complement strand
TGAAACATGAATCTGAGGACGACGTTTGAGCTAACGAAAGACCGACGCGAACCTCATTTGCAATTTTGCTACCTTCCAGAGAGATGATACTACGTACTTAATATTACTTTAAGGACGCATTTAACATATGGAGGAGACTGGAGACCGCTTATATCTTCCACCACAGGAAACTGAGAATTCACAAAATAAACGAAATGACTAGTCTTGTCTATGAAGCGCATTCAGCTGGTCAAAACAACAAAAAGCATATTTACACTAATTATCTTTAATGGTGCATGCGTACCCCTTTATCTCACTAGAAGAATAGCCTTTGTCAATGGCGCGCGTTGCTTTTAACAAAAACACTGAATTTATATATGCTGTCCCTCAAGAAGTCTAAGATATTTGCGTGTTAAACGATCAAACCGAATAGTGCACTTGCTTTGGTCATTTAAATCGCCCAAAGAGCCTTAAGAACATGTAGGTCCAAGTACAGAAGAGCGGGTTGGTAGGGATAATTAAACTTAAGGAAGAAAACGAGAGGGACGGACATACCGACTTCAACTGGCAACAACATTGCAGAGAGACCTACGAAGCGCTGAAAACACATTTCTTCCTCTCAAGCGAGGCCGCTCGAGTTCAATAAGATCAAGGTGAGAGGCGCTCGATTCTCAACCTCCCTTCTCTAAAGGTGCCATTCTTGCTCTTGCTAAGCAGTACCTATCCATTTTCTTTTCTGCCAAGACACTATGAGCCTGGAGTGCCTTTCCGTAGCATTACTTCGGAAACAGGGTCTGGCGAAGTCCAGCGATGTTCTTACAAAATATCTTGAAACCTTGGACCTTCCTCAACCTTCTCGACTAGAAATTCCGACGCACCTTATCCCAAAGTTAGATAATTTGCATGCCGGCACGGGAACTGTTGGAGTGTTCTCCTTGATGTAGTAGATTTGTATTAGTAGTCTCAATGTGAGATTCCTTCGGGGTTCGTAGTCTGAGCTGTACGCTTAGAGGCGTTATAGACTTTCAAAATTCCTGGCATCCACTCAGCTTTTCTTGAGTTGATTCGCCTGTATCTTCAGTCCACCCAAGTCGAACACGAGGGCAAAGTGTTTCTTCAGAAATCCGGTGTGTGCATACGGTGCCTGGCGCCCATCCTATGCCGAAATCTTTGTGTTTCACGTTGACACCAAAGTTCAATCAAATCCTTCAGCAGGAATTTCCTGAAGCCAGGGTTTATTGCTGCGTAGATGACTACCTTACCTTCATTCCACTAATTCAGATGCTTTGCAGCGATTGAAAGCGTTTTCCAGAAGAACTCCTTCGGGCTCAGTTCACAGAGGCCCCTCATCTGAGGGATTACAGCTCATTGATTTGAGATTGGTCCCCACCAGTGTAGGATCTGCTGGTCCAATGCGAGGTCTGCGAAGCCTATTGTATCGTTCAGCAGCTAGCGCCAAAAAACGTAAAAACTGGTATTATCCGAAACCTTATTGTGCTGCCAAACCAGTTGCCATCACCTTTCCGAAACTACTGCATCAATCGAATGCCCCGCTCAGGACACGGTTACCCAAACGACTTAATCGAGCCTCACCATCAATAAGACTTGTCACAGGGCCTCAATCCAAAAAGCCGCCTCAAGTCCGCTTCGCGTGCATCCCCTACATTCATAACATTTCGTATCGACTGAAATCAATAGCGCGAGGCTTTAACAGGCCAACGTGGTTTCTCGTGTCGGTTTAAATTAGACCTGTTTGCAAAAAAGTTAACAGCCCCAGACCGGCACCTCTTGCCAGACAAAACCTGTTCATTCCACCGCAAAGCAGTGTGTTTACTCAATTCCCTATCTCCTGTAGGTGCCCGATACATCAAACCAAACGGGCCGCTAGCTTCAACGACCGCCGGAGAGAACGCGAACGAGTTAAAAATGGAGTCTCCCAAGCGGTTCCGAAGGCTTCGCAGTAGCGGAAACCGCATCGGAATGTACTTCCTGGTCGGCCGTCCTGCCCTCTACTACAAGAATCGCGGGTACACCTCGCGATTCAGCCGGGAGATACTGGAAGCCTTCGCCATGCGTCGATCCAGGAAGCATCGCCTCCCCATTCATTGCCCTTTCGAGGAAAGAGAAAGATTTCTTAGTCGGAAGCTTTCTCCCTCACATTCCCAACAGCGACGCACCCGACGGCATATGCTCCTCCTCCACCTTTTTCCACCTTCATTTTCCTGTATATAAGCAAACTCTTGAGTCAATAAATGTTGTTGCCAGTTGCAAGTTTGTGTATGTCCGTCTCTTCTCGTTTTCTTCATCAGGTTTAATTATGTAGGTCCAACTAGTAGATCGATTGCATAAACATGTGCGGGCAGTCTGCCCCACATGTTAGGTGCAAAAATGAGAGGTGCCAGCAAGGAAACTAACTTTGATCTGCCAAGCATGATTGTGAGCATGATCGCCAAGCTAGAGGAGCCTTCTAGGTGTTAAAAAAACAGTTGATAGCATTGACCAGACCATTCCGGTGATGTCGAAAGGTTATCAAGAGCTACTGGGAAGAAGTGCGAAACCATGGTCGGGAAATTAATGATCTTAAAAAGCACGTGGAATGCCTCTAAAAATACTGATCACACAAAGAAAATGCTAAGCACTGAAGTGGGGCTTACGTGACCTTGAATGGCGCAGCAGGCGTTTAAATTTGGAAGTTCACAATGTTCAGCCAGCTGAAAATGAAAACTTGATAACGAAAGTAAACTGAGGTAGCACAGGACTCGATTTACACGCTCGCGGCAAGTGACGCGGTACTTCCACAGGCTGCCATCGAAGCCTGACAAAGTTCCCCGGAATAATCATGACGTTTCGCACAACAAGAAAAACACGACGAGTAGCTTCGGAACCAAACAAACTGTACGCACTGTCAACGAAGTATTTATATTTTGGAAAACTTAACCAAACAAAACAAGGCATTCCTCGAGATCACAAAGAATGAGGCAAAGCAAGGTCTATCATTTGGTATGGCACCAAAAATCGAAACATTCTTGTCAGGCATTGGGTGGGCGAGCGCGCAGCTGTTGTTAGATGTGAGGATGACCTACGAAAGTTGCAATCATTTCTTCTCTGAAAGTCCAATTTGTTGTTTATTGTTTTAATGCTTGGTCATGATTGTATACTTCCATGCGAACTTGAAGCTATATCTTTGTACCGAACGTCATGCTTTCACGAGACATTTTCATGTGAATGCCCAATCTGCTAGAAATAAAAATATAGATTTTGAGGAGTTTTTTCATAAGGTTCCTTTTTTGTTCGACGTATTAATGTTATGAAAAACGTGGTATTGTAATGATAGTGATGTTTTGAAACTTTCTGTATACATTAGCTTTTTCTTAAACCGTACTACTTGCCGAGGGGGCGGCGTATGCTACTAAATAAAGACACAATTAACTGCGAACTATTGTCATATTATTCATGTATTACACGGGACTATTAAGTATTAACAGTGCGCGCGAAATGTTTAGTAATATGTGTGTTTTATCGGCCACTAGATGGAACTGGTGAGAACTTTTGGGGATTTTTCAACACATTCCTTCATTTTGTGAATGATAATAGTTATACCTTAATTTGTGGTGGGAATTTTAATATCGACACGCTGAAAGATACTACATTGAAGAGGGAAATGAATATGATCAAAGAAACCAATGGATGTATGAACACAATAAATATTCCAACTAGCTCTAAAACATTTATTAATCTATTTATTAGTAACGCCAATAGGGCAAATATAAAATCCGGAGTTATAAGCTACCATTTAAGTGATCACCTCCCAATATTTATGTGTTGAAAACAAGAAATCCCTAAAAAATTGCGGTGGCTTAGCTCGGCTATGCCAGGATAAACGTAGCGTGAGCTTATGCGCACAAAATGAGAGGCGCTATCAAGCGGCTCCGGTGCCGCGTCAGACTTGGCTACTGCGCAAAGGAGGCGGACAGCTGGGCGCGGCGGCACCAGTGCGTCTGCCGCGGCTATGACGTCACTTCTCTGGAATGTGCAGACCGGCGAGGCGCGCGCGATGGCGAGGAAGCGCGCGGCGGCGGCGGCTCCGGCGCACCAGCTGTGCGCCGTGTGACGTCACTGCGCCTCGCGCATGCGCAGACCGGTGAGGCGCGCGCGGCGGGGGCGGAGCTCGCGGTGGCGGTGTCTCCGGCGCGCCAGCTGTGCGCCGTGTGACGTCACTGCTCCTCGCGCTCGCGCAGCACGGAGCACGGCTCATTGTGCGAGCCACGCGAAACTGCTCAACCTCGGCCAGTGTAGCTCACGCTACAAAAATAGAAATAATGTATCGTACCCGTTTCAACATATAACCAGCGCAAGGTTCAATGCATTCAGACAAGAGATTGCAGAAACTAATTGGTGTGATATGTTTGGTTCAGAAGATATTGGTGAAGTCTATGGACATTTCTTAAAACTATATAAAAGTATTTATAGTCGTCATTTTCCGTACAAAATGTTTAAGGCATCTAAAACTATCAGAAAACCGTAGATAACACCTGATTCACTTGAAACAATTAAAACAAAGAACGCGATGTAGCAAACATTTGTTCAAGCTAGAGACCCGCAAAGTCTACGGTCCTGTAAAATATATCGCAACCAACTAACAAAATTATACGTACAGCTGAAGCTGAGTATCATGTTAAGGTGTTTAAGTATACAAGTGGTCGTATGGACTTGGTTTGGCGAAAACTAAATTCAGTGTTAAATCTTGGTTCAGGGCCATCAGCCAGTTAATATTATTAACCGGGATGGTGTACGTCTAAGAGGCCTTTCCTTAGCTAATGATTTCAGCGAATATTTTGCAGATTTATCTACTACACAAATTATTACTGAATCCTTGCAGATACATAGAATTCAGAAATAGTCATTCTATATTTCTTGAATCTGTCACAGATGCTGAGGCATTTTTGTGCATTTATGCAATTAAAAAACAGCTCTCGCTGCGATTGCGATGATATACAAATGCTCCCACTGAAGATCGTTATTGATATAATGGTGCCATACGCAACCCATATTTGTAATCTTTGTTTTTCGTCTGGAGTATTTCCTACGGCGATGCAGGTGGCGAAAGCATCTGTCCTTCACAAAAAGGTGATAAAAATTACTTCAGCAATTGTCGACTGATTTCAATTATTCCCTTATTTTCTAAAGGCCTCTGAAAAAATAATACAGTCCCGTCTCGTACAATTTGCGAATAAGCACAATTTACTCTCATCTTCGCAGCTTGGTTCCAGAAAAAATCGTTCCACAGAATTAGCCCTCCTGTCCCAGAAAGAATATATATTACAAACTTTTGAGGAAAAAAGAACGGTTGCTGGCGTATTCGTAGATTTTACTAAAGCCTTTGACTTCGTAGATCATGCCATTCTGCTTTGTAAACTTAATTACTATGGTATTTGAGGGTTGCCGTTATTACTCCTCAATTCATAATTGAGTGACCGCTTCCAATATACTAAGATTAGTGGTCATTCCTCCGATAGAAAGCGTATTATTTGAGGGGTTCCCCAAGGAAGTATTTTAGGGCCCGTTCTTTTTAACTTGTATATAAACGATATTGTGAATATAGACCCTGTCGCTAAATGTTTAATTTATGCAGACCACAGCAGTATATTTAGTGCCTTTTTAAATAGCGTGAAACTGTCGATGCTGTTAATTTTATTTTGTCAAGGTTGGCGGCTTGGGGAAAAATGTACTAAGTATTAACACTGAAAAGACAAAGGCTATTTTCTTTTGTCCGAAAAATAAACAAATCTTTATGCCAAAGCCTATAGTATTTAGCTCAAGTCCAATAGAGATCGTGGATACTTTTAAAGCACTAGGTGTCTTTTTTCTGAAAATATGTCATGGGATGCCATGTAAATTATTTGGTTTCGAATAATCGCCACGCGTTGTTGGTTTAACGTATCGCCACAGCCAAATTCTACCAGTTCGCGTGAAATTAATTATTTACCATTCTCTGTTTTACTCATTCCTGAGTTATTGCAACCTTGTCTGGGGCACAATCATGGCATCCAACCTAAACAAAATTTATCTGCTTCACACAAAAAATTTTCATAGCCATCTTCAACGCACCTAATGACTCTCCCACTCAGACCATGCTTAGTAATCTGCAAAAATTAAAAAAAATCATAAGCCTATCTGAACATACTTCAAATCACCATTAAGAATAAAAATAAAAAATGAAGTGTTCTCTTTAATGAGATAGTTGCGTTAGAAAAGAAATACGGTTTACTTGACCCGCTATAATGAATTTTGGAAGGTTCCCACGTGCAGGCCAAATTATGGGCAGCAAATGCTTCGGTATTTATTTCCAAAGCTTCTAAACAACGTTGAAGAAAAAAATGTCTCGCAAAAAGTTGCCTAACATATTTTAGATATTTGAGCGTTCTGTGTCTTGTTTCTGGTATTCCATTTGCTAATGAATAAATTTAAATATATCATTGTTGTTGATTTCTGTTTTTCTCATTGCACAAAAACTGGTTGCTCAATGGCTGCCGATGGTGCTGAGGGCTAGTCAAGCTTCTTAATGAAAATTTCTCCTTTTACTCCACCATTTCTTTAAATGAAAATAAAGATTATTAATATTGTTATTAATAGCCAGACCATCAAGTTGGTCAGATTCACACACGAAATCCCGAGTGCCTGGTAAAATGTTCTCCTGATGATAAGGCAATCGCCAAAGGATTTGAACCGCTCCACACGTAACATCCAAATAAAAAAACTCAAATGCTTTTTTCTTTAATTAGCTAACTCTAACTTTGACACTGTGTGACTATCGTGGCACCGCAGGAATGCTTGAGGAGCAAACTTGCCTTCTGCGATTCGCCGAGTTCCCAACGAAAATGCTGGGTCATTCTGGCAACCGTGTAGGTGAGTTCGACGAGAGCGAGCTTCATTCCCAAACAGTTTCGGGGTCCTATCCCAAAAGGCTGGAAAGCAATCTTCGGGAAGCTATCCTGGTTCTCCTCGCTGAACCTGGAACACAAAGTTGATGATCCAATTCGCCTTTTTCTTAAAGTTAAGTGCCATTTGGTGCCTCAAAAGCAGTTCCATTTTCACCGAACTTATGGCTGTCATGAAGCTATATTTTGCATTCGTCCGCAAAATGCTGACGGATCCGACCGCATTTTTTTGTGACGTCTACGTCAAGTTTTTATGAATCAGGAAAGTCAAGTTTACAAGGAAAGTCATAAGCCATTCTACTCTGTGAAGGTGCATGACCAGCAAAGCTGTTTAGCACATGACCCAGACTCGCCCCGTGGAACCGGAGAAAAACTAGACACGCTAGACGGGAACGCCACCGGGCGGAAAGTAGACACGCGCGGCGGTACTGCCACCCTGGGAGATCGGAAGGGAAGGAAACCAGGCACGAAAGAGGCTTGGAACAGCGGCAAAGAGACAGTGGTGCGAGCGTAGACATGGCCCACGCGGGTCGCACCGCGACATATCTTTGAGAAACCTTTATTATCTACCTGACAGTCTACTCATCCTGAAAATGGTGCGTATTGATAACTGATCTACTGAAAATACACGACCAAGTGATGAGACGCATAAGCTTTTGCACAGAATGAAGCGATTTTGCATCGGATTCGGGACCTGAGTTGTTGTTGACGCACATAAAAATACCACGAAAAACCTAGCCGTAAACAACTTCGCTGTACAATTCTCATGTCTTAATCTACAAAATAAACATCGTGATTCATCGCTGACTTGAACGTAACTTATCGTGGTTTGGCACTGTATTGCCAGCATAGAGCGAAGTTTTCACTGCATCTGCAAGGTCAGCGCTATTTCTAGCGCTAACTACTAGCACGGAAGTAGCATTCTGGTGTACATGTGAACCACCAAGTGAAATTTACCAGAGGGGCCTTCCTGCATGTCTGTTAAACAAACCGTCAATTGAACTCATTCAAGTCCAAGTGGCGTTAACTAACTCTTATTTTCTTACAAAGCTGCTTACTTTGTTTGTGACATTATTGTATAATTTATCTCAGCGTGAGAAAAATTATTATTTTCGTTGTTGTCGTTTCGTTGTTTTCATAGTGATATTCCGAAAGAAGCTTTAAATGTGAACGTGTTTCTTTTCAATATACTTATTTATAATATATGCTTTAATTTTGATATTAAAATTTTTTGTGTAATTTTACGCGGTATTTCGGCATTTTGGATGTCACCCTCGGAACTTTTACGAACGATAGTACTTTCTTAGTACCTCAAAATAAGACAAGATGCAACTCAAAAGTATAGCTCTAGTTGTACACAGTAAAGTAAGCAGTGTAAATCTGGTTTCCCTTTGAACTCTAGGCACTTATATTTTTTACGCCTTCCCTAAACAACGCTAATATTAAAGTTGAAACTAAAACATACTTTCTGATATTTAGATATATTTATCATTATAACCACCGGAAATGTTTATGCCAATGATACCTGTCAGGATCAAACTTCATGGGATCCGGAAAGAACCTCTCGTCCCTCTGAATCTGAAGTGTTGGAGACATGATGCATGTCCCAGCCTTGTACCTGATGCCCTGGTACTCAAAATCTTCCTTTGCTTGCCTCGTGGTAAACCTGTGATTTAAGTATCAGATTTTCACGTATCGGATGTTCACGTGGTAATATCCTGACATTGTATGTTGTAGGGTCACGTGAATCAAGTTATCCGCAAACACTAGGAGAGAAATTATCCTCTCCTTATCTGACGTCACGTGACCCCACGTCCCGCTAACGTTGTGTCCTCAGGTAATACAGCACGTTATTTCACGCGACATCATTTTTCTCGTTAGATATAACGGGAACTTCCGCCATGTTTCCCCAATAAATTTAGTGGGAAAGTAGTCTCGGGACCCGACATTACTTGACGTGGTCACGGAGTATGGCAAAACGGTGCCGATTCGTGGTATTACCGAATGCAATAACGTCAGGTGACGTCAGTTTTCCCCCAGATTTAGCGGGGTATTGCACAGATAGACAGACGGAAAATTTTATGGAATAAGTTCCTTTGCAAAAAGCTTTCCATACTATTGAAGGACTGCTCATTTGTTGTTATTTTCGACATCGTAACTGAATAGTCACCTCTACTTACGTGAGGGCAGCGGGCCAGATACGCATTGTCTCGTTGATGACCTGCTCGAGGTATTTTGAGTTTTTGGGTAACTGTCTCGTAGTCCAGTGACCCCTGCAAATACAGTTTTACTTACAACCAACACTTCAGTTCCTCTCTTCGTACGCTATCAAGTAGTAATTAACACCGGCACCTTAAGTGTAGCATCTTCGGAAATTTTTCATTGAGATATTTAACTAGAATGCATACATTAAATCAGGGTGTCGAACCGGCGACTATATCGGTTCGGTTCGGGTTCGGGTTCAGTAGCATTATACTTTATTCCGGTTCGGTTCCGGTTGAAGGTAGCGCACATAATAGAAAGTTTTAGTGGACCGTGTTTCCTCCTCCGCTAGCCCTTCGCTACGAAGAAACCGCCACTGCGCCTGTGCGCCGATGCCCTTGGCTGTAGAGTTCCGTGTAGCGGAGGATCTTAGCTGAAGGGGAAACACAGTCTACTAAACCTCGCTAATAATACTCCGGTTACCGGTTTTAACAAGCGCGAACCGGTTCAAACAGGTTCCTAACTCGAACTTTGAAAATTGACCGAGCACTTCCTGTAGCCTTTTCTGAGCACGAGATTTTTGCCATAGACCCATTCCGCAACTACTCTCTCTTCAGGCAGACATTAAAACCCTGCACAGTGGCGTGTGCAAAGGACACCATTAATCTGACAAGACTATTACTTGTATAACACTGTTCTTAACTGAACAGTATATAAGCGATCGACTTTCCATATGTATGGTGTTTTTAGCACACGCAGCTGTGCAGTAGTTCAAACTCGGCCAGAATAGGGCGTAATTTCGGGAGGGGTCTATAGACCTTTAAAAAAAGAGCTTGTGGCGGTGCCATCTTTAGTGTTCGTGCGTAGACGCATGCTTTGCTCGCTTTTCGAAGCTACGAACACGCACGTGCTGGGCTGTGAAGAGCGCACGCTGGGCTGTGATTTTGTAAGCAGTAAAAATGTCTCTAGCTGGATCGCTTGCCCTCTATACGTTTTTGTTTGTTTCGCTCTGCACACACGTGTTTTTAGACATGCTACGTGCTTTCGGCGTTCAGTAAGATGTCGCAGCTATGCCCCAGAGTGGCTGACGGGGGAACGAAGGAAACAAAATGTGGAGTCAAACAAAGAAACAGGTACGTCAAGTGCGCGGCTGGGGTAGTTTATCGAATCCCGTTAATCTGTAGTCGAGTATACATCGGCCAGACTGCCCGTCGTGTCAATGGCCGGGAACACGTGAGCGCGCACTATAGCTGCGGTCAACCTCGGGAGCCACCTTTCTCTACACTGCGTCACTTGCTTCCCTAGCAGCACACTTCACCGGCTCATACTTGGGCCGGTTTGCGTAACCTTTTGCCAGGCTTGAGCCAAGTTGGCTCTAGCTCGCGCCAGTCTGGCCCAAGCTTGGACCAAGGAAGTGTGCTACTTTGGTTGTGTGTGCCGAAATTTGAGACATCGTGGTTTTGGGGAGGGGTGCTGACAAGACTGCACGCAAACTGCTGGAAGCCTACGAGATAGGAAAGGAAGGAGTCCAATGCGTCAGCCAAACCTCGTTATATTTACTTAAAAAACAAATAGATTTTTGAGCACGTGTTGATGCAGCGAGCTCAACAAACTCTCAAGATCCACTGAAATACCTGAACATTGATCAAATACTAAAGATGTTATTCAAATAGAAGCAGAACTTACAGAGTCATCCAAAGCTTTTTTCACTTCATGTCTGACCTTCTCTTGCACATCCGGGAATTTTCCGAGAGCAAACATAAGATAACTCAAAGTTGTTGCAGTGGTATCAAAGCTGCGGGTGACAAGCCCAAACTCATTGATAATATATATATTGTTTTTTATGTTTTGCAACAATTCAGTCTTTTGAACAGACTTAAAATCACGTGCTCAGTATTTAAGAAAGATGGTACTTCAAGAGAATCCTTACTTTAACTTTTATAAACCATTGACTACTTAAGCGTTTTGATTTCGTCCTGTAAGACGAGCATTTTTCGGCGTCACACATAGTAAATTCGCAAAGGTAAACACTAAGTACTTTCTACACAAAAAGACAAATAACCAATTAATTTGAAGACGCAGTTTAGGCGGTCGTGCTAAGCACATTTTGGCTAGAGACTGTATATTTTTATGGAAGGGAATAGAAAAAACATGTTATATATTTCCCTATTTTATGGCAATAGGGGCTTGGCCAAAACTAAAGTAGCACAGCCGCCTAAAACTTCCTCGTAGTGTCTCTCTTCATATTGTTAGAGACTGCGCAGTTGAACATACAAACTCTAAATATATCTTAAGCAACAGTCCTCTTTTAAAAGTGTACACCCAGCATAAATCTGTTTGTAACACACTAAGTATACGAACATTGCCGTCTAATATAACGAATCATTGAATAACACTCGGCCATCTTATTAGACTACAAACTTATTAGACCATGTCTAATGACCTTAATATTTGTAATGCATTCATAAGTTTCTTTAATGTAGGAAACACTCAGGTTAATAAGATTACAACCTGACAGTTTCAGGTACGCGTGCACTGGAAAAGGGCATGACAGTCCACAAGAATCGATACTACGCAAGTCTACTTTTTGTAATCAGAGTAAATAAAAACCTGGCAAACGCTGAACATATGGTCTAACATTTGTAGTTTTATGACTGAAGCAAGGCGCGTTCCTTAACGCAATAAAAATCAAATAAAGATTTTAAAACTCAAAGTATTCAAACTTACCCTGCAGCGAACAAGGTAGTGGTGTTTATGATTACTTCTTGCGATGATAGCATCCTGGTCTTAGAAAGATCTGCCGAATAAGTGTAATTTGAGCAAACTTTGATCGGGCTCTTCTATTAAGCTTTATCCCTCGAATTCAAGGATTGTCAACCACGAGGTACTACAATGAATTTGTGATTACTTACAAACATTTGAAAAAACATGACAGCCAATTTTCAATGTTGACATAAACGTTATGTATATACAAACAAAAACTTGCATAACGCTTTAGTGTGTAATATCCAAGTAACCGTCTACACATTTCAAAATGCACGTCTCGCCGACAACACAAGCTTTGAACAAATGTGGTTCTAGGTTCGATGTTCCTGCGCGGAGGTGATATTCGACTGCACATGCATGCGACATAAATATGGTAATCGATTAATGAAGCCAATAATTTATCTTCCCGTGTACCTTTCACATTGGTGTTCGTGGTTTTATCCGATGACGTCCAAGTTGTTGCCTGTTCCTCGTACTCCGCATCAATGAGATTCTGGAGCATGTCGTTCCTTCGAAGCTATAAAGAAGAGTGGAAAGTTAATGAGAACGTACACCACGCTTCCAATTATCTTGGATTGAAAACATTTTTTGTTGAACTTCGGAATTACCCTGAATGAAACTCGTAACAAAGAAACTAAACTATGTATATTTATTCTTAAGTCTACGAAGAACGTCCTTTTTAGTTTCATTATTTTTTACACGTCTGCTTGTAACATTATCTTCACAAAATTCCATTACCAATTCAAATGTCTAAATCACATTTTTGTTTAAGGATAACATTCACCTAAAGATGCGGTCTGCCCATGAGATGACGAAAAAGCGAACCAAAAGTCATACCGTGGAATCCAATTCAAAACTTTCGCACCAGCAATTTTATTAAAAAATCAGTTTAACGGCCGGATTACATGCGAAGAAGTGTTATGCTCGACTGTAACGAAAACCCACTATACGCAAGTCAAGGCATCCTAAAGCATTCATGCCCATTGCAGGCAAGTCATAAGCATAAAAATTATGTAGAGGGGCTACTTACCACCGTAAATAAACATTTTATTCATAATTAAATATTTTATTACATTTATGCCTACATAACATACATCAGCAAGATTTACTAAGCGGCGTAAAGAAAATCAAACCATGGGCCATGCGATCCGCAGGTCATCGCATTTGCTCTGAGCCATAAGGAAATAGCGAAAAGAGGCTGAAATAACCTTGACTCGCGTGAGCCTGTGGAAGAAGGTGGACAGTCATTGTTTGTAGCTGTCCCACTCCTCAGATGCATTAAAGCTTGCCTAATTTATTTTGATAAACCCGTGAATTACATAAGCGTGTCGGCCGTTAAAAGAACCCAAAATTAATAAAAGCTCACCTGTTACAAAGTAGAACAAATCACTACGCATGAATCATGCAGGCACGACACAATGTGCACTCCTTGAGTTTATCAGAAGGGTCACTATAATTTTAACTAGTTTTCTTCCGAGATTACGCAACATCTGTTAATAAAAACTGAAGACATTCAGATCACGTCGGAGCAAATCAAACGCAACCTCCTGGAAGTATGCGATGCTCCCACGACATTATTTTTTGAAGTGCCACTGGCTAAAATAATTATCTTCCTAAGCTCAGTATTGAACTGAAATTGCCAAGTGGTATGCAGGCCTACCTTTAGTTGTTCTTTGCGAAGGTCGATCACCTTCGCCACTTCTTCAGAGGCCCTAATTAATGAGAACGTCCCAAACGTCCGGTTCAGCCAATAAATCGGAGCAGCCAGCACGCCAAACGAAGTTGTGCAATCTGAAAAAAAAATTAGTTCCAGAATTTATTATTGTCGGTTGTCTATGAACAGCAAGAGCATTCACCATGAGACTCACGACGCAGCTCCGTGTGAATACGACGAAGAAACGTTTGAGCAAGCACTTTGTTTTCTGAATGGTTTATGACGCAGTCATTGGCATGCAGCACGACTGCAACGCGCCACTTCGAAATTGAGTGATTGCTTCGTGTATGCCTAATCATTTAATCTTCTGTCTCTGTGTAATCGTTTAATATTCAAGCTGTTTCCCCACCATCATTGCAGCTTCATGTGCGTATCTTGTCCTGTCTTTGTGTAATCGTTTAATGTTCAAGCTGTTTCAGCACCTTTATTGACCATGTATTAAAACAATAATTGCTTCGTAGCTTGGACACAAGTGTGAATGTGTGCGTACTGCCGCTCTGCGTATGAGAGGCGCGGATTTATCTGCTTGCTAGGACGACGTCGAAAACAACGTCTTAGAGGACGACGTGAAAGATGACCTCTAGGACTACCTGGAGGGTGATCTCAAGGACGACTTCTAGTACCTCGTTTTCGACGTCGTCTTAGACGTCGTTCTTGAGGTCGCCCTAGAGGTCCTCCTAGAGATCGCCCTAGAGGTCGTCGGAGGGGTCGTTCTAGAGGTCGTTTTAGACGTCGTCCTCTAGGACGTCGTCCTCGACGTAGAAGGCGACGTCTAGAACATTCCATCAAATTGATGAAGGCTCAATATCCCTAATACGTGGTTCCTACGAAACGCAGGAAAGTGGAGAGGAGGGGAACGTTAGCCCACCGTTTACACTCCTTATCAGCGCGGCGCAGCGCCATTGCTTGTACGTGCTATGGCGTCAAGCCAACCGCTGCGCTGTGTTCTTGCCGACTCACTTCCGTGGTCTTGATAATGTGCCACCAATATCAACACGAGCAAGCGAGGTCTGTGCAGAGTTTTCGGTAAAGCTATCGCTTAGAAACTCAGGCTTACGGGCCAGCACGTGGAAAGGTCCGGTCATGATATCCCTTAAGGCTCGCTGTGCCGTGACGAGAAATGGATTCTTCGGGTCATTCTGAAAACTGGTGTCGATTCCGAAGGCCGCCCGGCCAATGTAGTCCATCGTGAGCGCCTGCGTCGCCTCGAACATGCAGACCTCTTTGCCCAAGTCGGCTTTCTTACCAAGAACTTCCATAAACACGTCGCCAACTTGAGTGATGTGATCCATCATCTAGGCAGACAGATACATATTACACGAGATTGGTCACGATGACCAATATAAAGCAGAAGAGAAGCAGTTGGTCGAAAACCAAATTTCACGTACGTGCGCTCGTCAAACAAGGTATATGGCGTTCCCAGAAACTACAGCCGTGTATTTTGGCCCTGGTAACTAAAGTATGCATCGCAGAATGCTTCAACGCCGCGAAAATATGATGCTAGCATTAGCAATAGAACGCGAAAGCTGTAGAACATGATCGTTCCTTAGATTAAAAGATATCTGAGGAATAAAAACATTTCTCTGTGAGCTGGCGTTTATCTAAGCCTAACATTTTCAAAACAAGAGATAACATTCTGGACTCCAACAGCGTATATTTCAGTACAAAAAAAAAAGAACGTGCCAGCAAAAAAGAGAACAATATATTTTGACCGTTGACAAGTGTTCTTTACTGATATTAATCCCATATGAGTCCACAGTGTCAGCTTTTGTTTTGACGGACGCTATTAGGCTTGTGGAAACGGCTCATGGAGAAATTTTGTTTTCTAAATTATTTTTGCATCCAGATAACGTCATGTTCTCAAACTTTTGCGTTCTATCCCAACCGCTAGCGCCATATTCTCACAAACTTCGAGCTTTCTGCGATGTCATACTTTATTTACACCATGCGACAAAGCATAGCTCTTTTTCTTTTTAATACTTGAGCATTAACTGTTTCATTGAGCGTAGCCGGCGTTGTTCGTAGCCACGAAAAACGGCGGAGAAATTTCCTCCGCCGAACGGCTTTTAAAATGGTTGCGACGCGGCCGGGGCCCCGGATAGTTCCAACAAACGCCACCCCATAAAGCGTCGCTGCTCCCGAGCGTCGCCGCAGATTGTAGGAATGCGCTACGTATATAAATGCTTTCTCATTCCTGCACGTAATAGCGTTAAGTGTACCCCTGTAATTTTGTTTAACGCCCGTACAATGTTATGGCATGTCAAACAAAGCCACATGGTAGAGGCCCTTTTCTGTGGGATATGGCGTACATTGTTCTCCCACACAACGGAGCTCGGCGCGGCTGTGTGTCACACCATCCTCGTTCCGCAGTCGCTCCCCGGAAAGTAGCACAGCTTAGCTCAGTTGGTACGTCAGGAACAAAAAGTAACACCGCAAACGAGCCGGGGTGAATTGAACATAATTTCGAAATATCCCAAGATTAGGGCAAAATAAGGAACAAGCGAAACACGAAGTGTACGTGCTGTCCCTTATTTTACAGTGGTCCCAGTGTTTTCCGTGATTACAGTATGATGTGCAGAAAACCACATGTTCGCGATCTCAGCACCCGTAGGAGTGTTCTTCATATTCGACTGAAATCTCTCCGGTACAGTATGTAGCTTTTACTGCACAAGGCTTTAAATTTTGTGTAACGCTGAAATACACGAAATACACGAAACGAACATTTGGTTATATATATATATATATATATATATATATATATATATATATATATATATATGTATATGGAGAGAAAGAGAGAGAATTCTGCTGATAATACATACTCCGCGTCTAAATACACACAACCATTTTCTTACTCGATGGTGCTATATTATCCATGAATCTATCGTGAAATTTAATAACTGTAGAGCTCTTGAAAAAGCAAACGAATCTCTTACTCTATCACACCAGATAAGAAAGAATCGACCTAAACAACATAATTTCTAAGCTGTCAATCTTTCCGTGGCTTTTACTTATTTCTCTCTATATATATATATCGACCTATTTCTCGATCTCTTTCTTTCTTTCTCTCTCTCTCTCTCTCTCTCTTCTGTTCTCTCGTCATTTCCGTCTCTTAGCCCATATTTGCCAGCCTCGGTGTGCTAAGGCCAAAGCTCCACGCACGTCACTTCACCGACAAACACCGTTCCCATTTCTCCCCTTTCTTCCTCTCCTTTCCCTTCCTCTTTAGCCAGGCCACCGCTGAGGCGATTGGGTTCGTCGAGGAACGTCAATACATGTTCAAGCTGCCAGTTAAAACTATGTTTTGTGTTCTCCTCGTCGTTCTTGTCGTTCTTGTCGTGCTTGTTGCTTTCCTTTAGCCCGGTTTAAAATGTTTCAAATTTGTTTATAAGTCACAACAATAGTTTTCACTGTTTACAGTAGTTTACTTAAATGCCCATATGTCCAATTGACGTGTCTCGTACCAGCTTGAGCTTCAGCTTGGTGAACCCAGAAGTGATGCTCGGCCGGAGTCTTTTCCAGTGGGATCTCTTTAGCAAGACCCACGGCTCTTCCAACGAGTGGGTGCATTTCATCTGTCCTCATCGTTATCTGCCAAATAATCAAATAAATCCACCAAGCACTGCCTCGTCTTTGTATCTGGAGAGGCTTGGCATGCATAGGCCTTCTAAGATGTCAGTGCACGATCCGCATCTGCCCATATACCCATCAATTTCCTACTAATGCCGGCTAGGCAAATAAGAGACAAAATAGGAAGCACTTTTTTTAAATCCGAAATTGTAATGCGCAAGGCTTATCGTACTTACTGTTAACTTCACAAAACGTTTTGCATTTCTCTAAATACTCCGCTATATCGCTATTACTAAATATACGAAGGAACAACTTTGAAATTGTGAATGCCTTATGCGACTGAACTCGACAGTGCCTTAGCGCCGGCAATCAGGATGACATGGCATAAAAACCAAGTTTTACTTCGGTACGTCCAGAGTCGGGTGCCAGGATGATTTCTCCACCCGAAAACTGTCTTCTTTTAGATTTTTTCAAGTATTTATTTTACATGCATAAGTAAACCAGCCTCAGAATAAAAAATGCATTTTTTTCAAATGTTTTTGTGGCCAGATGTTGCCAAAAGGCGCCTAACGAACCTTTTTTTAAGGAGATTATCGATACGACATCGCACTCAATAGAAACAGGCAA
>JAZHYW010008074.1:0-11075 GCA_037355805.1 Ixodes ricinus | reverse complement strand
CCTTCCACGTGAGCAGTTCAGACGTAAAGAGTTTTCCCCATCGCAGTTCGGCTATTTGACTCTAGGATGCGATGATACCGACCTGCCAGTCTCTCTATTCTTGCGTCATTGCCTGCAAAGAAGTATGGTACGAGAGTACGGGGTACACATACGTTCAAGCTGTAAACCGAAAGGGTTTCTTCGGGAAAACGCGAAGAGAGATCTTCAGTGATTGATTCCAAAATCGGAATAAAAACTCTCTGCCGGTAGAAGGTTTCAAAGTCCTCTCCTGGCTGCTCATCTGTTTGGTTGCGGTCCGTGGAAGAGATAGTTCCACAGCTATTTCGCTTGCGGTATAGCTTTAACTTCGGCGAACAGTTGGTTGAACTCGGTGTCGCACATCTCTTGTAGCCTTCAGCTAGTTGAGGGAGAGTGTCGTGCAAAACGCTCGACCGCAGCTTGCAGATGCAGGGTCTATTTTTGGAAAAGCCGGCACAATCGTTGTGTCAGAGCAGAAATGTCACTCATTGAGAACAACACAACCAGAAAATTGCTAGTTTGAAGTGCTGCAATCAAAATGCTTGCCTTAGCTGCAGGCGACGTCTGGTTCTTCCAGTTCGCAGTGGTGTCCGGTGCTTTAAGAATATCCGCCAAGGAAGATCTGAATTCTAGCACGGCAGCTGTGTCGCCCTACTCATCGAGTTTCGCAAAGCCCCGGCAGTTGACCTTTTAGGACAAGTCGAAGCACTGCATTTCGTTTTGACGACGGCGTGAAGAAAGGCGTAGTTGCCGCAATTATTCCCATGAAAATGCGCACGTTCTGAACAGAGGATGACTTTGAAAGGGACAAATTGAGAGCATGGCTGAAGCAGGGACAACGCACGGCGTTAACGGCTTCCTTGGATTGCGCCACCAGTTTCAGAAATCACAACACGGCAGCCATCTGTTCCGATGCCAACGCAATGCGCTGAAAGCAATCCCATCGAGTTGATTACTTTTTTTTTTTTTACAATTTTCTCCGGGACTTCTGTCAACGACGGCTCGTATGCCGAGCTGCAGCTTTCATCTATCTTCGTTTTGCGAGTCGCCCTCGGAAATAGAGGCGTGACGTGACAATCTACAAATTTTGAAAAGTCTTCTCTTTCGGCGTGATCTCGAGATTTTTCGACACAGCGAAAAACAAGGCTCATCTGGGACGCCTGTGAGATGTCGATCGTTTCGTCGAAAATAATGCTGTAGTATTTAGCGCTGATCAACTTTTGAATCTGAGCAAGAACTTCGTATCCGCAGCATGCGATCAAATCATTTTGAATGCGACTGCTAATATAGGTAGCTCTTGACGACGATGTTTCTAGGTGGTTTTGCAAGGCCTTGTCTCCGGATTGATCTAGGAAATGCAGCAATTCCCGGAGGTTTCCTTGGTTAACGTAGCTCTCAATACTTCATCGTGTTTATGCAGGTCGAGGGCACCAGTCTTTTTGTCCACGCAGTGGTAGGTTTTGTGTGCCCGATGAAGACGATGTGGTCAATCTAGGGGCTCATCATTAAGCTTTCTCAAAAGCTGTTTAACTTCTCGCTTTCAATATGTCTCCATGTCGAATTGTCAATCAAATATGAGGCCAATCACAACAGGGATTCCGCAGGGATCACTGCTGTGTCCTGTCATATTTTCATTATATGTCCATGATCTCTCACATTCACTTATTAATTCCCGAATGATAACGTACGCAGATGATACAGCCATTTACTACACAAATAATTTGTTGGATAACATTAATAGGGTAATCAATGAAGAACTGATTATTGTCAGGATTGGTGCAACTATAACAAATTGGCGCTGAATATAAAAAAAAGAACGAAATATCGTTCTGTTCCATTCAAACGAAAAAACAAAACAAATAAACTATGTTAACTGCAAAACATATATTGCCAGCTCCATCATAGAACAAGTATGCACATTCAAATATCTGGGAGTAATATTCGACTCACACTTACATTGGGAACATCACATCGCCTATATTTGTCAAAAAAAACTGTCACAGGCTTGCTACATCCTGCTGAAAGCTCGACGGTGCTTCGACTCCAAACCTTAAAATAATTTACTTCTCGATATTCCACTGCCATTGAACACTGTATAGAAACATCGGGTACAACCTATGACACGTATCTCACGCCCATTATTGGTTTCACAAAAAAAAGCAGTTCGAAATATAACCGACTCGCACTATACACAGTCATCGAGCATTTTATTTGATCACCTCAGCATTCTTACACTTCATAAACTAGTAAAGTATAAAATTGCCACGCTGTTTCGCAAAATAGTGACCACGAACAACCCGTATCCTATAACTATACTTCTAAAGGTTTCCGTGAAACTAGAGCAAATTTGTCTTGAACACTTTCAACCTTCCACGATGCCACAACGTTTACGTGGAAAGGCTAATTCAATTCTGTGGGACAAAAATCTGGAACGCCCTATCGAACGACCTTCGAAATTCGCATACTTTTAACAAAGCGCTGAAGCACTATCTCCTCTTCTCTACCTAGATCATCTTTCATCCTCACCATCGTTTCTTTGGTATTGGCAACTAGAGATTAGCTTCTAATATGGTAGCAACAAGATTAGGAGTATTTTTGTTGCTTTCGAATGACGTATGCCTGTCGCTCGGTGTTTTGTATGATATTTTGTTAATGATCCCGAACTAGCCTAGCGGCTATGGGTTCATATGCTTGCTCCATAGTTTGTATACGTTTTTCGGTGAATAAAAATTGAATTGAATAGACCGATCTCACCAAGCGTTCGGCGCATGCGCGAGGCCGCCATAACTTTAGTTTACAGGAGGCAATCGGCAGTGCACGAGACTGTTCGTGCCCTGCACGCGCACAGCTCCAGCGAGGTTGTGGCACGCGCAGAAAGACTATGGTGCCTGGATCGCGTCTCTGACTGGTGTGTTTATCCGTCCTACTCCTATCCCGCCCATACATCAAAAGTGGTCCCGAAGTGGCAACAAATGACGTCACACAAGCCGGAGTGTCATGCTGTTGCCTGTCGTGATCCTGGCGGTTGGCCGTAGAAATGCTGGTGAAAAGCACGAGCGAACGCGAGTGTCGCCATCGTCACGGCGTCCCAGGCGTCCTAACTTCCGGCCGCTTTAGCTTCCGTGGACTGTCACAGTGGAGAGCGACCTGCAGCAGGACAGGCGTCTGCCATTTCCATCACAACTGTTGGGACGCCGCCAGGATCGCGATGGGCGACAGCATGACACTCCTATGACGTCATCAGGCGGAAATCGAGGGACCACTTTTTTGGTCCCTCGATTTTTGAACACACCAGTCGGAGACGGCTTCCGGGCACCATAGAAAGATTCCCTCGATGCATTGCGGCAGCGGTGGCGTATTCAAACTGGCTGGTGAGATGGGTCTATTGAATACGGCCTATTCGTTCACGATTTTCAGCAATCTTCCGCAATCTGAGCCTCCAGTTGATTAGCAAGTGTGCAGAGCCTGTTGGTTTGAAGTTCCGTGTGGGTGTGTGAAAATACAGGATTTTGTGTCGCTCCTGCTGGCCAGGCGACTTCAAGCACGCGATATTTTTGACGCGATGTTCGTTGGGTCCGCGAAGCCTCTCGGTTTGAAGTTTTGTGTGCGTGTGTGTGTACGTACGCGTGCCCGTTTCTTTTTCCTCTTCTCATCTGGCTTGCGCTGCATGATTCCGCACAAGGCGCGCGTGTCTCGCAGGTGGCGGTTGCTCTACGGTATTTGCCCGTCCGGGGACTTGTTATGTCCGTTGTTCCGTTGCTTTGTATGGAGCGGCGCGAGGTTTCCTTGCCGCGAAGTGCTGCCGCGGACGAGGAGCGCTTCGCGGAACAAAAATGAACGGGCTGGGAGAAGCAGGAGCGAAGCAAAAACAAAACTGACATTTCGCCGACTCAACAATGTTTCTTTTTTCTTTCTTCTTTCCCTTTTGTGACTTCAGCTTGGGCTGTCTGTCTGCCTGCCTGCCTGCCTGCCTGCCTGCCTGGCGGTGTGTCAGAGTTTTCCCCATTGTTGATTTGTTCGTTAGTAAATACTGGAGCCGCGACGCGGCTCTACCCGGTTTTCGGCTCAGAGGAAAACGAACAATCAGGGTTGTAAACGCGCTTGATTTGTCGGTTGGAGGCTTGTGTGGGCTTTGGTCGCTCGCTCGCTCGCTCGCACGCACGCACGCACGCACGCACGCACGCACGCACGCTGTGCCGCGCCCCGCCCAGTTAATGCGGCGTCTAGTCTAACAAAAACAAACAAACAAAAAACTTAAATTTGTTCGTTTTAAGCTGGGCGTCTGATTGTCATGTTGTTAGTATTTACGGGAAAAAAGACGTCAAGGGCGTAAATCTGTCAAATCAGAGCAGGCAAAAAAAAAAAAAAAAGTTGGTCAAAGATTTGCATTTGTATTCACCAGGCGCGAGCATGCGCCTCGTTTAACCACTGACTAGTGACGTCATCGACTAAAATGATCACGTGGCGAGCGATAGTCGCCGCTAAGTGAGCGCTTGGTATTCACCGGTCGTGTTTAGGGCCTGGTCGCCCCGCGCGACTAAGACAAATCTTAGTCTCATGGGGTAGGGCTAGTTTAGCCGGTGTTTAGCGGGTGACTATACTTCGTCTCACCCTAGCATGGACTAACCGCGAAGGCTGTGCTAGTGTGAGCGGCCAGCCTTGACTGTCTTGACTAGAGCACTTGCTGCACGAGCGCTCCGTGCAGCCGCCGCGGCTATCATTCAAATGGACTAGATCGCGCTTTTAGCACGCACGGCTAACAATAGTCCATACTAAGGTGAGACGAAGTATAGCGGCTCAGCGCCATGGCCGACTCGTATCACCGCTGACCGCCGGAGCTAACGAAGCACTTACTGTCTCGGAACGCTGGGGAACACATCTAGAAAGAATGGGAGGAGCAAATATTTGTGTAAATAGCCATGTTCAGCGGTCAGAGATACCGCTAAAGAGATCTCAGCAGGGCGCTGAGACGACGAGAAAAATACGCATTTACGGGCGCTTCCATATTTGTTTATGTCGCTGGCAATGCGGCTTCCGTGTTTCTCCCTGGCGTCGTTTTTAAATTTTTCTTTGTAAAACTCTGTCTCGGACAATATGTCTCTCATTGTAACTTTTTTTTCCTGATAAACATTTAAAGTTTAGTTTTTATACGATAAAATACCCATTTACGCAGTGGCGTTTAAGTATGCATATGCGTGAGCTATCTTTTTACGTCACTTCCGCTTGTTAGTTCTGACTAGATAGTCACCCGCTCGCTTCGCGCTCGTGAATACCGCAGAACATAATCGCTCGTTAGTCGCGGATTTCTCGTTTAGCTCGCGACTACTTAGTCGTGCTACTAACCTTAAAACGGCGCTAGTTAGTTGCGCCTGGTGAATACGGGTGTTAATGTGTGCCTTGACAAATGAATGGACACGACTAAACTTTTCGAATCGGGTGGCGGCATGCGCCCCCTGCGGTGTTTTGTTTTTGAAATTTCAAGTTTCAGATCGCGCGCCATCTGGTGGGTTTTCGTTGAAGCGACATTTAACTAGTATGCGCAAATTCCTCGCGACTCTTGGAATGGCCCTAGGGGAAGCACCGAAGATGCGACGTCATTTCATTTTTGTTCCGCGTAATGCGCGGGTATTCGAGCCTAACGTGCCACGGCCCGTGGCAGTCGTGGTGCTGCGAGCCGCATTTCGCTGTCCGATCTGGCTTCTGCGTGGGATGGATGCCTTCCAAGGACAGATTAGGCAGCGTGACGGATCGTGCTAAGCCGGCACTAGAGTCACCGGATAGCCGGCACCGAATGGGTGGCCTCCTTCATCCCGTCAGTAGCCACCCTACCGTCAGAAAGAACCAGAACCCTCTTGGAATCACTTGGCAGGATGGATGGATGGATGAATACGGCCGAGCCCTTTGGATCGGGGGCTAGCTTACGCCACCTAGTCATCTATCGGTGTAATCGTGCATCTTTCTTTCGTGGCTGGAAAAGAAAACTTTTCGCAATACTGTAAACGACAATTTCTCATAGATAGTACATTTAAACTTGCAAATAACGCAAAAAAAAACAACAACACAGACACACACTTTTTGTTTGAGTGAATAGAGAAGAATTGGCTTATCTATATACTTTACGATGATTTTAAGATAAAATGCTTAGCGATAATTTTACCATAGGCAAAACTGGTTTTTATTTTCTTTTGACTCCGGAGGTTTATGTATTCGTACTCACAATTTATAAATGCACCAGCTTCGAGCACTATAGTGAATCCCCGCGCGATAAGTTAAGGAAGCGATATCTGCGGTCCCTTCAAACCGCCATCGATCCCTTTGACCCACGCGGTAGTTCTCGCAAGATTTGGTTGTCGGAGGAAGTAAGCATGCTTTCGGCGTTGAAAACGTGGCCTTGACAATGGATAACGTGTGTCTAATCTAAAATGCACCTACGTATATTTTAATTCTCCACATGGAGGAAAAATGTTAATTATGCTCCGACAAAAAAAAACTGACTTTTTTTTTTTTTTTTACAGTTTGTTTAGGTAAAAACGAGAATAGACTTGGTTTCGACCTGTAAGCCTCCTCTTTGGAGATTTCGAGCTTCTTCGCCGATCTGAGTATGATCTAATATGGCGTGATGGGCGCAATGTACCAGGGACATAAAGGACAACGGATTTTGTGTGTGCGTGTGTGTGCATGCGCGCACGTGTGCGTGCGAGCGAGCATGTCTGCGTGCTCTGTGTGTTGCAGCATAGCTTCCTCTATATTCACAAAGCCTGCCAGTTCGAACGACGGAGCCATATAGAGTGCCCGGTCGCAGATTTGGAGCGCGAGGATCTGGCAGCAGAGAGCATTTCTCGGGGTACCTGGTATTCAACACACAGCTTTTGCAGCGTCGAGCACCCGAAACATGGTTTTAAAACCCGACGAGAAAAGAAGCGGGAGACGCGAGGAGCACGAGCGGACATTCCATCGCTCGGGAGAAGTCTGTTTCGGCGTCTCGCCGCAGCGGGGCGCCCGTTACATGGCTCTCCTCTCATCCGTTGTCTGCCGTTCTACCTTTTCACTTTCGGCGCCCGCGTCTCGTGGCGATGTGCCAGGCATTGTGAGTATAGAGGAGGCTATGGTTGTACATCTGTTTTTGTGCGGTTCGCGTTCGAGCCGCGACGCGTCTCCTCGGTGATACTTCGTGCTAGTTGCTACAGTCTTAATTACGATCTCGATTAGGCGGAAGCGAAATTTAAAAAGGGCCCCCGCTTGGAAGTGGGCTCGTACGAGGCTTAATGACTTCGCCAGTCTCTGCTGCGACGCTTTATTCGTTCACTTTTTTTGTGTCCGCTTTCGGGGATAACTTATCGGGCCTTTCCTCCTCTCTCTGCCACTGCTTTTTAGGAGCCGCGGGCTAAGTAGCGACCCGTGAACGAAAAGAGAGGGGGCCGAGAAATGAACGGATGACAGCCGCTCATTTCAAGAGGACTGCCGCCGTCTATTCAACTTTTCTACTTTCGCTACAAACTGGAAATCCCGCACAAAAAAAAAACATAACGAGAACGTATTGAAACACACAAACAGCATAAAGAAACATCGTTTAAGAAAAAATAAGAGCAGAAAACAGAAGTGGTAGATGAGCCGGAAAGTTGTCCCTCTTCCAAAACGAGCAGCGGCGGCGTGTCGGACGGTGTCGTCCCAATCCGGCTGAAGCCTCAATTCGGCTAATGCCTCAATTCGGCTAGAAGTTCCAATTCGGCTGCACGTTCCAGTTCGGCTACATCCTCAATTCGGCTAGAAGCTTCAATTCGGCTAGAAGTTTCAATTTGGCTGGACGCTTCAGTTCGGCTAGAAGTTTCAATTCGGCTGGACGCTTCAGTTTGGCTAAATCTTCAGTTCGGCTGCATGCTTCAGTTCGGCTAGATCCTTGTTTCAATTCGGCTGGACGTTCCAAGTTTATCAAGTTAGACATCCAAGCATACGGTGCCCTCAATTTTTAGAGAGACGTTAACTATATCTGCATCTTGCCTTAACATTGCCAACCTGCGAGCTCAAATCAATAAGTTCAAGCAGCTACGAAGGCTTTGGGCACAGAAACATTTGTGTTTGTGTTGTTTGTTCTGTGGAGCTGCTGTGCAAACACCAGGTCTCTGCTGCAAAGTAATTTATTCACTTGCCCAAAGAATGGATTACAGCAGTCCAAGAGTGCTTCTTCTTCCAGTGCTGGCCACTGTTCACGTGATAGGGACAGGACGCTTGGCAGCTCCTACGTCGAACTGAGTTGAAGAAAAAAAGATACCTGCATCAGTTATGAGACAAAACAATGTGGTAGGGGTTCAATCCAATGATTTACCTCTTCAGGAGGCTAAGAGGAATGTAGCAGTACACCTTAATTTTCAAGGTCAGAAATTTGCCTCAAAATTGGCTAAACACACCAGTAGATATGACTGACCTCGTAACCAAAACCTTGCATCCGCAAACAATTGTTTGGCGACATTTAATTTTCAAATTTGGTCTTCATCGCATTTTCAAAGTGAAAGTTTCTACTGGCAGCACTAAAAATATGTTGAGAAGGAGGTTTAGGCGAGCTGGTGTTGCATACTTTTCCACAGTGCGAGAAATTCGCAACCAGGCACAGGCACACACAAAGGAAGAGACATTCACGCAGCACTGACTTGCAACTCAGACTTGTATTTTTCTTCTTTCATCTGCACCTGTCTTTATAAACAATAAGACATTTCTTCGTTATTTTTTATTTCATCTGGATGCAAGATAATCTGATTCATTCTTTTTTCTGATAAATTTAGACAAGGTTTAGTGACACAGTTTTCTTCTAACCTAGACATCTTTTCGGTTTCAATAATTTCCTGATTAGTTTATTATTATTTTTACTTATTGCGGTGCAGTTTCTTTCAGTTCTGCTTGACATCTGCAATCTTGGCAATGTATGGCTAAATGTCCGGAAGTGATTCTGTTTATGTTGTAGTTGTGTTCGATTAGTCTATGTGACATCAGTATATGTGACGTCGGGGTGGGAAGGGGTTGTGTTTTGGCAGTACTTGTTTCCAACTGATCAGAAGAATTTCAATGGCGACAAATGAAGCCTGCGGAACCCTACGTCTGCTGAGCAGCGAGAAACAAATATCGTTTCGATTCTGTTATCTGATGTGGCCATTGCTCGCACAGCATCAGTTCCTGTGGCACCTGCGGCTGTGAGTAGCAAGTATGTCAGGCAGCCTTTAGAAAGGCGGGTGGAAAACAAAGTTTTCAGCGACCGAATTGATGAGACTGATAGCTTAATGTATTGACATCAAGATAAGTAACCCTGGTTTGCAAGTTTTGTCGCGGGAGAGTTGGTGTAACTAGAGTGCACTGGAGTTGTGGAGCATCTAGAGACACACCGCCACATTCAGCTCAAGAAACCTCGTCCAGGCACAGGCAAGTCCTTCGTAATCGTAGAGACCACAAATTAATTAATACACTTGTGTCTGGTTACTATTTCTGTCTCTTTTGACCTTCTGAGAATCGGGAAAATCAGCAAGCAAATTTAATATATGAATTATTCTGAAAAACTGAGAATTAAATCAAAACAAGCTTTGAGAAACAGAATTTTTGACAAAGGTAAGCTCCAGAAAACACCTCCAAATGCCACAAAGGATTCATTCTGGAAACACGGAATGCCACTTATAATGACGCTGCTGCATGTCACGCTAGGCGTAGCAAGGCAGGCTCGCTGCAGCTTGGTTATGACCTTTCTCGCAAAGGGAAGTTTTGGCATTGCATATGAGGCGATACTTGCCCAAGTCCAGAGGTTACCTTGGCAAGGTAATGGTAGCACCCATGCTCACAAGCATGGTAACTGCCCAGGTCACCGTGGAAGGTCCTCAGCACAAGGCAGGCACCACCGTCTGTCGTAGGTATGATGTGCTGCAATGTTTGATGACACGAACTGTAGCGAAACAAAACATATTTTCCAGTGAAACAGTATCCATAGCTGCAATATGCGTACCAGCACACTGCATGAGTAGCTAATCTTATTGTGCACTTCTTCTACATTAGAAGCAGTTTAGCCTGAAGGTGTCAGCACATTTTGGTTCCACGGATAAAAGTCACTCATTCAGATTTACGTCAAATAAACATATTTCACCACGTCGGTGGCTGTGACAGAAAATGCTAAGAAAGGCGAGATAAATACGACGATTGCATGCTTCAAATGGTCAGAAATGGGAAGAAAGTGCCATAGCACTTTCCTCCCAGTTCTCCTGTGAACAGCAAGGTCGAGGGAGCCCACCAGTGGTGCAACCAGTGGCTTGTACGCGATGCTCGAACCTGGTTACTTACGATGTTTGGATACTATCATTTCAGTTATGTTGCGATTATATCGATACCTATAAAACTGTCAAACGCCGATTTAAAAAATTGTACCTGCTCATTCACGGCTCAGCTTCGGTTGCTCCCAGTGCGGAATAGAGGTTTGTTCACCAAATAAATGACGCCCTCGAAGCTTCATTCAGCTTCGTCTCTGAAGGCTCTGTTAGTGTTCAAAGCAAGATCTTTGCTCAAAAAGCACTTCGAAATAACAAACAAATTCACACCGACTTTTGGCAACCCTCACCTCATTGAACCGCAGGCAGTTTTGCCCAAAGGAGCAGCAAGTAACGACTCTTGAGAACAAAATAATTATCTATAAAAGCTAGACACCTTGCATGGTTCAGGCATTTGAGCACATTTATTTGGCGTCTTTCAGGGAAGCTACAAAAGCTTAGTACTCCAAGAACAGCTTAAACGTAAAAACTTCAGTTTTCCTCAAGTATCTGCCTGAACTGAGGCGGAGCCCACCAGAATGACCGCGATGTATACGAGATCCAAAGCATGTGTCGCAAATTACTGTGTGCAGCACGCCGGAGCAGCCATCTTTCCGCATGTCAGTATGTCAGCCATCTTCCGTAGAGTCAGTACTCTGGGCTCCACCGGAAACTATTTTCTTGCGTGTGTTTTTCTCATCAAGAAGAAGCGTCACACTATCACCGTGCTCTAAATAGCACGGATGCAAAGCGTTCAATGTGAACCCCTTAGTGTGCTACAAA
>JAZHYW010008073.1:0-11084 GCA_037355805.1 Ixodes ricinus | reverse complement strand
AGACCAACAAACGTGTCGGTCGCAGCTGATAATACTTGTCGTGACGTCACACGTATGAACCACGGCTGTCTCCGCCCACTCTCTCGTGCTGCTCTTGTTCGGCGCCTAGGGAGCAAGGAGTGCTAGAGATTTTTCGCCACTTCAAGAAACAGCGTCCGAAGATACATGAACCTGCAGGTTTGTGAGAAAAGAAAACTTCGCGGCAATCTTTCGGCTCCTCCCCATTATGTCATAACACAAAGAATATTTGTGTCTGGCGAGTTTAGCGACCCTGGAAATATATTGTATACACTCGCTCGTCCTATCTTTTGCGCGAGCGTGATCGTGCAAACACACCGAATCGTCAACGTGAAACCACCAGCTCTAATCAATGTTGCTAATGGAGCGAAGGGAGGAAGTTCGTCTTATTTGCTTTACGCATCCTCAAGGTCACTCGGGATCTGTCTGAAAAACTTTATTACAGGTATATCAGGGGCTAGGTGTGGGCTCCTAAGTACAAGAGCCCATTGGCTACTGCCGCGGCTCAGGCTCGGTCGATTAGGACATTCTGACTCACAAGTCCGGGCGAGTTGGAATTTTTTTTTGTTTTCATGTTTAAAGTTTTAAAAGGTAAAAAATTTATTCTCGTTTTTTTTTTTTTTTAGTCTTCATCCATGCAGAAGTGGAGCCAGGCTCAATTTGGGCTTGTACTTCTCCTTTTCGTTTTCAAAAGCTTTGCTCTCGTTGGTTTCCTCCCGTTTAGATGCACCTCCTTTTTCTTCGTTTTTCTCTTTAGTTTGCTGGTCACGGAGAAGAACTACGAATGATATGGTTTTTGGGTCCGTCTAGTGTCCTCTGTATTCGAGCATTTTCGTTGTCCCGTCTTTGTTCTTCTCTGTCGGAGTGTCTGGCTCAAAGTTGTTCTTGCCAGGAACCACGCAGGATTCTGCTAAGACCTTCTTTTGGTTAGTCTCTTCGGCATCCAGCCAGTCTTCGGTAAGAAACTCGACACACGCGTTTGTTCGGTTGGCGTGAGTTGGAATGCAGTCTTCGGATCGTGACCGAATAGCCGACATGTGTTGTTACAAGGAGTGCGGCACTGGCCTCTGAGATGACCTATCTCTCTGCAGCGCGGACATTGCGGTGCCCTACCAAGCACAAAAAGTAGAACGTTGGTTCCCAGAATTTTGAGCGGGTGCGGAAAGCTGTCCACAGTCACCCCATCATTCAGCTCGTTCGAAACAATCCGTGTCCTGGTCTCCACGGATTTATAGCCAGAATAATGCCGCTAGTCTCGGACGATGGTTTTGACTTTTCCGAGCGCATAAAAGACGCTTGCAATGTTGGCGTCTGGGATGCTGATGGGTATCCAGTGTAGATTGTTTGAGAGCGCAGTCTTGCTAGCGCCTATTATCTAGCAGTTTGTTTCCTTGACTTGCATTTGTCGAAGCTGCAGCAGTTTCTTTGTTTTTTGTTTTGCTTTCGTTGGACGCAGTGTGAGCATCATAGATAGTTGTACTGGAAAGCTCCGAGTGGTTCTATATCTTCTGGTTTGACTACTTTTTTAGAGCAGAGCCAAAATTGTCGATGCGAAATGGTCGGGCCGATGGATCGCCATGAAAGATCTGGGAATTTTTAAGCAACTTGCCGCGGGGTATTGGTGAGAGAATAATCTTGTATTTTGATGTAGTTGTTGCAGCCAGCAGACACAAATGCGTCATTGATATGAGAGAATTCCCGGCTAGTACACGATTTCAAAAGATTCTTGGGTAGCGGTCTAGCAGGCGCACACACGTACGGGTTCTACCATTCTGCACAGCCTTCCACGTCGCCCAGGACCACAATTTAGTCTTGCTAATAAATATTCCTATTATCATTATTATTAAGCTTGGCCGTCGGGTTACTTAGAGAGAGCTCGTTTTCAACGCGGCTGTTCGCCTCGTCGTCGTCTTTGAACTTTAGGCCACGCAGACACGCTTGCACGCCTTGGCGGAAGTTGCAAATGTCGAAAAGCCCTGAGAATCGCACGTTTTAGAAACAATAATATTAATAAATGTAATAATGTGTAACACCCCAAGAGAGCTCGGGCACTGCAGAAAGGCAACAGCTTTTCTGCGATCGATTCGATACATAGTTTTGCTCAAGTATGTGCACAGATCTGCCTATGTTTATTTTCGTGTTTACATTTGTCGTACAAAATCTTGTCTTTATGCGATGTTTGGTTTTGCTTCTAGTAATAGTTTAATTGTTTTTGCCTGGACCTCTTCTTTTGCGGCCGGCAATCTTTACCAATAAATAAATAAAAATATCACAAAAAGGACTCCAGTGCGCAATTAGGCGGTACAAAATGATAATGTTGCTTCCTTCTAGAGGACGAGTTTTGTTCTCATTGAATCATTAATACAGTGACTTCGACAATATTTCCAGTAATCCATATTGCCTGTCTGCTTGGCGTGGATGTTTTCCTGCGGTATTGTTAAGCAGCATAATGCATGTCACTTGGAGGAGCTCTCATTTTCTCGGGCGCGCTTGGAGAAAACCCTACATTTAGATTAAATGATCAAAAAAAATAACGAGTTTGAATCACGGGTTGGTCGTGGTAACAACTATACTCTGCGTTAACTATTTTGAACTACACTCTCATCCGTTTTCTTGCGTTTGATTTGCATGCGCTCGCTCAACTAGCCATTACATAGTTAAAGCATTGCAGAAGCCACGCTAGCATTGACAGCGTAGCACAAAATAGCTCACGCCGAGTTTAGAGCAAATGGCCTGGCAAATACAGGTCGATTATGGAAACGAAGTTTTCAGCAGCGAATACACTCACCTGTGAAGTGCAGTAAATACTACCACTATCATTAACCGTGCAGGGCACTTTTTGATGCCGTCCGAAACCACCTCATTTGGGAATGCTCAGCACTACAAGCAATCAAAGTGAGCACATCCCACGCCTTGTATCAACCGTGCAATAAGAGATTCATCCTCCAGGTTCTCTCGACGAAAAGCTGAACATTTGCAATGTCCATGAAGCGAACCTGTTTCCACCTCTGTAACTCATTCACCTCCTCTATTTTTTCTGCTCCTCATGCTACGCTCATGCCCAGTCTGTCTATGCTGGAAAAAGCGGCGGGGAAACTGCATCGTGACATCGCCGGTGGGAGGAGCCTCATCTTCATCGCCAACAAACTACATCGGAATCTTCATCGCCACAGTACGGCGACGGTGACGTCGCCGAACTGTGGCGATTGAATTAAAACTACATTGCTTTGTTTTTCTCTCTACAGGGAATTTCGGAGAATCGAAAAACTCGGCAGTGAAGGGTTCTAGAAAGCATACTTATAAGTATCCAAAACGTATAGCGCAGAGTAATATAGTTAAACTATTTTTTGTTGAAATTTTTCGCATGAAATATTGAGTTTACTTAAGTTACACGAAAACTCTTAGCATTAGCTGCAGCCCTTTACGTTGCACAGGCAGGCGGTCATGGCCGACAACACGAAGAAGCGGAAGTAAAGTACTCGCCTGTCGGTCCACCAGATTAGCCTTCTGATCGACTTTTTGACAGAAAACCAAGTTTTAGTGGGGGCCGGCACTGACAGTCCTCTGACCAAGCCTGAGCGGGACGAGTTGTGGGACAGAATTGTGGACGAGCTGAACGCCCAAGGCCCGTTCATCAAAACGCGAGCAGAATGGAAGGGCCACTGGAATACTTGTGTGTGCCACGCCCGAGCACGAGGTTTGGGTATAGCGTGTGCTGGCCGTGTATCACTACTGCGTGGTGCACGTTAAAAACTCCAGGCTATCGGTCGTACCGCACTGGCTAAATTGCTCATCTACAGCGAGTGACTCGTCGCAACTTTAAAATGGCTGACCAACTACACGCTGTATAAATATCCCCACAACCCAATTTTTTTAAAATGTCGCCATGTTCGCAGACTAACCTCCTGCTGTATAAATAACTAACGACAAATTTGACTTTTTGACGTTTGATTGCGTTAGTGCAAATTCTCTCGTGCTGCACGAGAAAGAAAAATAATTTCCTTCGGTGGTTAAATTTTCGGTGAAGTAGGAAGGAAAAAAGAAGCAAAGAGAATATTTCCCTAAGTGGGGTTCGTAGCAGTAGAGGAAAAAGAAAATCAGTTGTTAGTACCATGGTGGGTATGGTCTTTTCTTTATGCGTATGACTATTCTAGTTCAGCTAGCCTTACCGCTCATTCACACTTGAAGCGGATCCGCGTTCGCAAAGCGGTTGAGAACGCGGTTGTATAAAGATTCAGTACCATTGCACGCGCACTTGATGTCATCGAGTGCGCGTGCAATTGTACTGGATATTTATACAACTGCGTTCGCAACCGCTTTGCGAACGCGGATCCGCTTCCAGTGTGAATGAGTGGTTACATGAAGTAGTTGCTTTAAAATAAAGTATATTTCTCTCTCTCTACCTGAAGTATGCACAGCAACTAGCTCTTAACGTTGCTAGCCTTCGCTCAACCAATCGCATTGGGGTGCATAAATGGAACACAATCGTGTTGATTCATGTAAGAGTATTTAGAATATTTACCGGTCACGCCAGTGAACTTGCATCGCACAAAGAACTTCCTTTCGTGAGCGCCTTTTCTGCTTGTGTTTGCTGGAAACACAGCCACTTCAATCCGAGGCAATCGATGATAGCGTTGTTGACATCAACAAGTACGCAACTCACAGAGCACTGGTGAACGCCAATGTTTTCGTCGCTCCCGACGGTTCCCTAGAGCCGCCAGCGTCGTAGAAGCGTAGAGCTGCGTGGACTTGTTGTTCGACCATCAGCACACGGGGCCCTTCGCGACGCCGCTGGACCTTTCCGCACAGCCAGCCCCCATTGGTCAGCCGGTATTCGCCCGCAAACCTCGCATCGCTCGTCTAAAAACCATCCCGGTGATCTTTAAAAACTCGATTCGCTGGCGAATCCAACAGTAGAGATGCATATGTTAGGGTCGCCATCTTTTACGATGCAGAACGATCTCCGGCTTTGTCTCGACCAACGCCTCCTGTACAGGAGGCGTTGTCTCGACCTCTCGACCAATCTCGACCAACTGCATCGTCAAACTGCATCGTGACGGAATTTTGACATCAGCGCCAACTGCATCATTTTACGAGCATAGCTCGAACTACATAGGGAAAAACTGCATTTCAACGTCATGTCATGTGACCCGAAAGAATTGCCAATCAGTGCCCGATGCAGATTTTACATCATTTATGGTATATTCGGCTAGTCGCTTTTCAGCCTCTTGGAGCGCTCTGAAAAGCCGGTGTGCATTCAGTGGTCCATGCCAGGCGCTCCAAGTATATTCGCCTTGTTTTTTCGGAGCGCTCTCGAAGCTCCGACTCTCGCCGTCCTCCGAATCGGAGCGGTTTGAGGCGCTCTGACTTGGAAGTGGGAGCGCGCAAGAGATCTGGCTGCCGACCGGTCACGTGACTACAGCCATTCCGCCATTTTGCTTTTATGTCGAAAGCGGATGGCGAGAACGCAGCTATTCCGCAGAAAGAGGGCTGCGAAAAACAGCCGTCGGTCTCGACGCCGTCATCGTTGTGTTGTGCTCCCCGAATTGAGGTTAAATGTCGTTGAAACGAAGACGTTTAATGTTAGGGGTGGCACCGTCAGTGCTGCTGGCGAAGCTAGCAGACAGCGACAACACCAGCAGCTCGGAGGACGACGACGAGGGCCGCGTTTATCAAATCAAATCAAATCAAATAGTTTATTTTCCCATTTACAAAATGGGGGGAGGCCGAGGAAAAAAGCTGATAAATCAGCTTGACATAGTCCTCGGCCCCCTACAGAGGCAGTGGCGGCGGCAATCGAAAAATATACACTGAAGAGTTAGGAAGCAAAAATATAGTTAGTGAAAATACAAAAGGGCGTGTCAGGAGCACTGGGAAGAAATATTAAACAACATTGACGAAGCGAAGTTTGCCGAGTAGTTTGACGCACCTTGTACGGAGCCCACGGTCAAGGCCTACTCGGACAAAGCGGTGAGAACAAAAGTACGAGAGTTTTCAAGCTGTAATGTTGTCTTTTTTCTAGTTTCGCAGAAACTTCCGCTTGGCACGGCTGGCTTGCGATGACCTTATCAGCGTCCGCGTTGACGGCTGCCATTTTTCAATGATTGACGGATGGATGGATGGCTGAATACCAGAGCCGTATATTAGGAGAGTTTGGACAATAGGCGGAGCAAAGGCCGCCGCCAGCGCCAAAAGATTCCCCCACGCTTAGAGCGTAAACTAAATTTGTGACACAGCGTCGACCAATCAAGAGACCTCTACTCCATCTCACAAATGTCTGCAGTGAAGACAAAGGCACAGGCGCGTGAGCCTAGCTCAGCGAAACGCTTTTGTTTGTACGAGACCTCGTGCATAGGAGGCACTTTCCAAAGCCACGCGCTCGTGCCCATGCCTTTGTCTGCACTGCTAGAACAGCGTCCTGAGACTGGCTGAAAGAAAACAGTGCAAAGGGTGGGGTGCGCGAGCGTCTTGAGACGCGGAGTTCCGCTCGGCACGGCTCAAATTATACTTCGTTTCACTTTATCTGCGAGCGAAGCCAAAGCTAGAAGCGCGAGACCAGCGCTTTTGCATTTCTCCCCAGCTCGCGCGCTCGAGCAAAGCCTGAACGCACGGAGCTTCCGTGCTCGCGCTTCCAGTTTTGCCTTCGCTCGCACATAAGGTGAAACGAAGTATAGTCGTGTCACATATTTAGATCACACGACCACCGCTAGGGTCTGTTTCGCGGCCTGTGGTTGGCCCCGAGATGCTCACCTATCCAAACCAATGTATGGCCAAACTCTCTCAATAAACGGCTCTGCTGAATACTGCTGAACCCTTTGAATCCGATGCGCAAAAGTTCCGCTAGAGGGCGGCTCGCGCCGTCCTCTAGTAGGGTGCCTACATGTTTGTCTGTCTCAGGGTGAAGACATCCATTGTTGCACTGAATGTGTCAGCGCATGACGCTCTCGCGCACTTGGTGCGTGACCTGGGCGCTAAAATCGCGTCTATGCATTAGCCAAAGCTACGCGCTCGAGCTGAGTGACACCGGATTGCGCGCACTTCAAAATGCATAAAAAAATGATTGGGCGTAAAAATGGCTGAGATGTCACCACTCAAGCTAAAGCGCGCGCTTGTATGAAGGCACTCTATCCTCAAAGTAGCGCAAGGTTCGTCGATGCACGAGGGACGTGCAACGTGCAGCCCTTGGGAAGATCATGGCGGCACAGCGCGGCACTGAGCTAGATTTCAGACGCCATGAACTTCTCAGAAGTCGCGCGCGGCACGTGCCTCGAGCATTACTACAACAATGAATGGCGCCACTTTTCCCAGGACAGAGGGGCTTTATCCTCTAGTGGCGGAGGCCGCCCTCTATCCGCTCGGCTTGCCGCTCTGAAAAGTTGAGGAGCGTTCGACTGGGCGCGCCGTTTCTCTCGCTCCGATGCGGAGGCGCTCCGGGATTTGGTAACTCTGACTCGGATGATTGGAGCGCTCGAAAGTGAGCAAGCGAATTTAGTTTGACAGATAAAAAAAAACGATATAGAGAAAGTAAAAAAAAAAAGGACGCAGGCTAAGCACGCGTCAAAAAGCCATGCGCATTTCGCGCGTGCCGTATTTTTATGCGTGCTGGCTAATCGAACGCACACAGCCGAGCTGCCCTGAGGTCCCTTGCAAAGCGTCAAGCACGATTCCCAGGTGCCGCAATGTCGGAGGACTCTGACGGTAAGCTCCAAAGAGAGGCACCGAGGCAAATAATAACGCGCGTAATGATTATTATCATTAGTTCAAACAGCCCAATGAAGGTTACCTTGGCTTTTGGCCGATAGGCCTGAACCGCCACCGAACATCGAGACTCGCGCAGGCGTCTTTGGCAACGTTCAGACGAGCATCTGGTCCTTATCTTGCATCCTTTATACTAAATAGCTACAGTCCCGTTTTTTCGGATGAACCGAAAAACACCCACCGGTGAACTTTTGTTCATTCTGATTGATTCTATAAACTGCAAATGTTGATGACCCCCCCGGAAAGAGAAAAAATACTATTTTTTAAATTAATTTTGACCAGCGCGCAGACTAAATAGTTCTGACAAATGCCACCACAGTTATATTTCAAATTGTCAACAGCGGTCTTACCACCTATCTCGTCAAGGCTCATTCACGAGAATCAGTTATTGTATATTAAGATCACAACAAAGTCCACTGCTTTGGTTTTCATTTTGGGCCATTTATTTGCATGATAATGCAAATAATGTAAACGTGCAAGCGAGCTGGACAAGAATAACGATAATAATCCCTCTACAAGGACAAACACAAATCTCGAAACACAGCCAGGTGACTGGTGCGCGAATGAATTCCATTATGATCATAAAATAAAATGCAGGCCTTTTACTCTTGTTGGTGTTAAAGTGGCGGCAGCTGTTAAAGCCCGTTTCCTCTACTGATTTCTAACTCCTGGTTAGCTCACTTGGTAGAGCACACCACTGGAAATGGAGAGGTCCCTGGTTCGATACCAGGAAGGGAAGTTTTTCAGTCGCGCACCAGTCACCTAGCTGTGTTTGAAAATTTGTGTATTGCCTCTGTCCCCATTGCTCCCCTTCTGCAAGGATTATTATAGTGTTCCTTCTTTACGACTTACTTAAAATAGAGACATTCTGAGCTGCGTTGTTATTCCTTGAAGTGCGTAGTGTAAACTCGGCAGATTACTTACTCTGATGTGATTTGATTTCTAAAGCAGGGCACTTGTGCAAATACACTAGTCCTAGCATCAAACCAGGAACCTTTCCATTTCCAGTGGAGCGTTCTACTAACCGAGCTTTTATAACCTGCCACAAGTCTAACACCAACAAGGGTGAACGGCCTGCATTTTAAGGTTACGATTGTGATGCAATTAATGCAATGTTGAAAGCGAGCTGGACAACAATGACTTTGTCCCCCTGTTCCCCATCCCCACGGATTACTGTCGTCATTCGTATCCAGCTAACTTTGAACTCCGCATCATTTGCATTATCTGGCATTGGTACGTCAGGCGTGCTATGGCAAACGGCAATTAGCTGTTTGATGCAATGTAAAAAAAAAGAGGAAAACCAGATGATGTGAAACAAACGCGGTTCACGTTTTGCATTCAGTACTCGCTAAAAAGCGAAAGCACCAAGGGCGGTTTGCTCATCTTGAGGCTGCGGCCGCGGCTGCGGCCAAAGGGATTTTTATGTCACGTGACCAGCTCTATGGGGACAAGAAATACCTAGCGTCCCTGCCTAATGGCCAACGTTACTAGAACCACTCAGTGGGGGAACTGCCAAAGACCCTGCTTTAAAAAAGTGGCTCCGATCCGTACTCGAGGACCGAGCTAATGGCGATTGCAACGCCGCTATTCCTCCCGCAGCGTCCACTCTGGGAACTGCACGGCTGTACGTCGAGTCGGGCAAGGGCCGGTGGCGCCCTCTCGCAGGGCTATCTCGCAGTAGCTCTGTAAAGCAACTTTCATGTTTCAACTCGTTGCTAAAGGGTGGCGCTGTTATCGTATTTAGCTCGGTTTCGGTGGAAGCCAGCGGCCCAGGTTTCAAAGGTGAGCTTCCCAACTGAGGGTTTTAGTAACATTGCTAATGGCTGAGAAATCGGTGTCGCTTCGAGTACAGAAGTCTAATTTCGCTAGCAGAAACTGACCACGGAGGCTTTAAACTGAAGTTCAATTAACCGCCCCATCATATTTTAGGAGCGGGAGGTAAAGTTACGGCCAGGGAAGGTAAATATGAGCCAAAAGAAAGAAAACATCACGCGAGGTAAAAGCGGTGCGGTATAGTTATACCCCTGTCAGACGGGCTAGTTTAGTGTCACTACAAGCGAGTGCACTTCAGCCCGTCAAAACACACTCCAAGTGTGCTGGTGCTACACGGGAAAACTTAGTGTCACTTCAAAATGATGGCAATAACGATGGGTAAGTAATGGGCACGCAAATTATTACAGTGCACACGCATTTTTTTATAAATAACTTCGTCGTCTTATTAGAAACACATTACCACACATTGTTGCGCTAAGTCACGAGCTTTAATCAGAATTTAAATCCAGTTTGATCATTACAATCAGCCATTACAAGCCAGCGATACACGTCCGCACGCCGGTACGATGCTCATCTATACTCTGTTTCACCTTATGACGTATACGCAGGAAAGGCTACAAGCGCGAGCTCCTTGTTCTAGGGCACATCTCGGCGGCACAAGCTCTCGTGCGTTAAGAGTAGCTCCCAACGCTATGAGCTCGTGCTTCTAGCCTTGTCTGCGGTACAACATAAAGTGAAACTGAGTATAGATCAAAACGAGCAGAAGTAGGGATTGAACCCAGGATTCCTAGGTTCTGCAGCGCGAGCTTTCGCTCCGCGTGCACCGAGCTAATGTGCGCGAGCCCACTCGGCTGCTCGCCACTCGCCACAACGAAACATCATGGAGTGTGTAGAGGACGAGCTGGAGGGTGATATCCGCGATGTTGGACAGTGGAAGCGCGTGGTTGGGGCCCTTTTCTCCGTGAGAGCCCAACGCCTTTCAGATGAGAGGCAGCTGGACATGGATGCCGACGCACTGGCAAGAATTTCCGAGTGACATCGATCAGCAGCTGCAGGCCAATGCCTTCACCATAGCCGCTCTCATGACGGACATCCTACCCGTCATCATTCGAGAACGGTGGACTTTCCAGAGGAACGAACGGTGGTTCGAAGAAACCTTTCCCCATTTGGGCGAGTTCCATTTTAAGCAAGCCTTTCGCGTCTCTCCCGCCATCTTCAGATACCTGGCAGAGTCTTGCATGTGCCTCCTGGCCATCGCTGGCCGTCGCGCAGGGGCCAAGGCTGGAATCTAGATGAGCCGCTTGTTTTTCTGCAATGCACTACTTTCCTGCCAACTGAAAACAAGTGCGCATCTAATATTACTCCTATCAATATAATACTAATTTTACGCAGCAGTAATTTCTTCTATTAGTTTTACCCTTGAACACTGCTATCGAGATTACACACTCGGTCTACCGGAGCGAGCGTAGTGTACTCCCCGAACTCACTTCATTGCAAGTGTGTTGTGTGTTCTTCGGGCAGGGCCGGGGATTGAG
>JAZHYW010008071.1:0-103374 GCA_037355805.1 Ixodes ricinus | reverse complement strand
TTTTATTGCCATATTAGCTTTTTAGGCATTGTCTCGTGAAGAGCTTTCATACTTCAGCGAACAACGCGCTCAAGTACGGTCTTCCATTGAACGCCTTAAATATAAATCCTATTAGGCCGGACAACTCCCACCGGCGAGCGCGTCCTCTAATCACCGGAACCACTGAGTTGGGGGGAGTGCGTTGTGAGGAATGCGCCATTGTGCAAGGGCTCATGCCAGCAGCGGCAGGCAGGGTAAATGGCCGACCTCACCCCGACGGGGATGGACCCAGGGCCCAAGCGCATTGTTTACGACGCCAGCCGACTAGCCGCCGAGTCGCGCGGACGGAGCGGGTTTAATCAGGCGCAGCTTGTTTGACGACCCGTCTGCCCGCCATCGGCGCCGACTGAAAACGCCCTCTGGTCGCCGCCTCGCCCTTGCTCCCTCCACGTCCTCAGAGGGACAAATGCCACCCGCAGAACAAGGCCGTAATGCTGGAATCTGTACGTCGCAACATTGGAGGCAAACGCGCTTTGTTATCATGCGTAGACAGGTGCCGACACGCTTGTAAACGGCCTTGGCTCGTTCATAATCGAACTCTGCAGTTCAGATTTTTATTCGATGCAAGCATTACATGTCGCGTCTTACTAAATAAGATCCATCCAGCAGCTTTGGTCCTACTTACGCCCTCGTGTCTTTACTGGCCGAGATGAACGGCCCTATGTACCGAAGACACGGAACCGTACTGACGCAAGACAGTGGACGTTGGTGTAAAATCAATTTTTCTTGGGAACTTTAGGAGTACACCCTCACACAACATTGAAGCGAAGCTGGTAACACTCGGCATATTCATTGATTTCACAAAAGCCTTCGACCGCATAAATCATAAAACGTTACTTACGAAACTGTACCTTTATGGTGTTCGTGGGGTCGCTTTACAAATGATTAGAAGCTACCTTCAAAACCGCCATCAGTGTGTTGAAATAAATAAAAAACGATCAAATTTCAGACCACTAACCACCGGTGTACCACAAGGCAGTATTTTGGGGCCACTCCTTTTCAACTTGTATATTAATGACCTAGTAAATATTGATGGTAATGTGAACTGCATTATTTATGCGGACGATACCAGTATATTTTTTCCGGTGTTAACATAGATAAAATTATAAACAATGCAAACCATTATCTTTATCAATTAAATGCTTGGGCATCATCAAATTCCCTGCAAATAAACGTAAGTAAAACAAAGGCCGTGGTATTTAGATCTCGAAATACAAATTGTAGTCCTAGGTCTGTACTTTTGCTTGGTACAGGCACTATTGATATAGTTGAGAGTGTGAAAGTCCTGGGGGTAATCTTTAATCAGTACATGACTTGGAACGATATGGTGCAATACACATGTAAAAAGCTATCGAAGGCTGTGGGTATAATATACAGATATCACCACATGATTCCTAGTTCGGCCATGATTCTCGTTTACAACTCTATTTTTTACGCTCAATATAACTATTGCTTTTTGGTATGGGGAAATACGACCTTAACTAATATCAATCAAATGCATATTCTTCAGAAAAGAGTGATTCGTATGATATGTCATACTAGCTATGACAGTCATACGAAACCATTGTTTAAGAAATTTAATATTGTGCAAATTACCAATCACTATAGTTACAAACTAGCCCTTGCCTATAAAAAGTCGTTTTGTACCAACAGTTTACTTTTATCGATCTCAAATCTTCAGTTCAAGGAAACGCTCTACAACACTCGTTCAGAAGATGCGTGGGCAGTACCGCACTCCAGGACGAATTACGGCGATCAAATGCTGAGATGTACACTACCGCGCCTTTTAAATTGTTGCAGTGAATTGAATATAACTATTTTGAGTGGAACCCGGAAGGATCTACTTTCTGTTTTTGTTAATGATTTTCTTAAATACGTTCCTGAATAGTCAAAGCATGAATCGATTGTACGATTTAGCTCAATTATTTTCTTTTCATTTGGTGTAGAGATTGTGAATTCGTATGAGTGTGTGTACGTGTATATGTATTTTTTTCTCTGCTGCTGTAGGGGGGGGCAGAGGCTCGTCAAGCAACACTGAGTTGCTTTTTCTCTGCCTCCCCTCTCCAAACGGAGAGAAATAAAGACTTTTGACTTTGACTTTGACTGCTCCGGTTGAGTCCAGCAGCGGATTGACCCCGGCTTGCGCTAGGCCTTCATACGGGGTGATGACCCTCAAGATTAAGCGAGACAAAACGTAAACACCAACGACGCCTTAAACACAATCCTGTTTGACTCGGCGGGAAGATTTTGGGTGCATCCGGTGTTATGGGGCTCACGTGGACCACTCTCGTAACCCAGGGTTTAAAAGAGGCTTGACGTTGCTTCCTATCTCCCGCCGCAAACGGGACCATACAGAGGAGCTTCTGGTCAAGGTGAGAAGGGCCGTATCCCGAGCAGAACTATATTGCGTGCACTGGACAAAGCCCCTTTTTCTTTTATCAGAAAACCGAGGAAAACAAAATAGTTGGCCGGTAGTGGCCTTTCTCATGCCTTTCTTTTATTCGTTGAACAGGAGAGAACAAAATATTCGGAATTTTTATTTCATTTTGTTGTTATAACTTCCTCTTCAGCAGTCTTTCCTTTATTAATTTTTAAAGCTATTTTCTACCCCACGCAATGTTGGCAGTCGTTTTCTGTGATGTGTACTAATACCTGGGTTAAGGCTTGAGGGAGACTGACCCCTTCATAAAAAAAGGTTATCGGGAATGACTAATAATTAAGCAAAAAGAAGGGGAAAAACAAGAAAAACGTACAGTGGAATAACATTTTTAGTTCTTAGTTATATAGCGCTATGAAATAAATATATAAGATGTGTTAGTGGCATAAACCCTTCGTCGTAATTAAATCTTCTCGATGGTGTGGGAAAAAGGCAAAGAAAAAAAAGTTAAAGAAATCGAGAGCCTCTCTTGGGAAAACACGGAGACGGTGACGGCAGAAGACAAATTAAATAAGGATGTCGTTGAATTAAGTAACGTGTCTCGAGTGCTCGCGCGACGACAATGGAAGCAGGCAACCGGGCTTACAAAAGAGCAGCATAAAACTGCGGCGAGAAATAAAATACGCGTGTGGACTTCGAATTATCCAGGATGACAAAGAAAGTGATTTATGAAGTCAATAAAACCTGGAGTTAACAAGAGTGAGTGAATCCCTCAGCACCATGCTAGTTTGTTTTTGAAGGCCTGGACAGTTAATCCGTAAAATAAAAATTTATAGGGTAATTTAGGAATAAATAAATTAAGATTTAAAGGAATACACGTTATTAAATAGTTACGTTTTTAGACACAACGCGTTAGCGTAGCGCTGAAATCTTAAAACTATGTTTTGCTCCCACTGGTAGAGGGCCTGTAGCGATTCTACTGTTTAATAAAACAAATTGATAGGCGATCGGAGCAACCTATAACTGCAGAAAAAAATGAACGCCCGTTAGATCTCACTAGTCTCACCGACAATGCTTTTCAAGCAAATAACTTCTAAAATTATATCGGTTGACAGGAGTTCATGAGTGATTATGTTGAGACTGACTGTTTTGCTCGTTTTGATTCCAAGCCTAGTGTTTGTAATGGGTCGTCGCACCTCATGTAATACGCTGCAAAGGGCATTGAAGTATCACGAATAGATTAATAAATAGGCAAATAAACTCCGTGAGTGCTCGCGATCTGATACTGCATCTACTCAACTGTCGGCTTTGTATGAACATGAATATTTGTAGGTTTTAGAAGGCCGAAACGATCGCGGACAAATGTTGAGAGATGCGATATCTAAACTCGTACTCTTTGGAATTAGGGCATTTATGAATCCAGCCAGCCAAAGTATCGATATCTTGGGGCATAGTTTAAGAAGTGTTTTAATGATCGTACATTTGTTTGATGCACATATATGCTAAAGCTCTTTTTTGCACCAGAAAGCCTCTCCTAAAAAAACTGACCCAGCTATGAAAAGAATGTAACGTACAAAACAAAATATTCACCTTTTTTTGTTGTAGTTTCTTTCCTTTTCATAATTTTAGGTTGCACACGCCAACATGTAGCGTATGCTTTCTATTATTGTCAATCCTAAGATAAAATCTTAGTTCACACTTCTGGGTTTACTAAGCTTGCATTTATCTTACCCTTTTGCAGGAGCGGTAAATCAATTTTAGGCAAACAATTTTAGCTTGGAGGATAAAACTCGGCTTCGGAAGCTGCCTTGTACCACATATTTTTAATGGCACACCTAACAATATTTTTCATACGCGCAACAATCCAGAGGTGCACACGGTATTGCAAAATGTGGATATCAGCATGCCGACACACTACTTTCTCATCATCGTTTGTTAGATCGTTTAAAAATACAATTTAAAACGTGTCTTATAAAAAAACAAAAATGCTTCGTCATTCCGAACACACAAAAGAATGCTTTAACAAAGTAAATGTTGAAGCGCTGTTTTCAATGCCTTCCAGAGAGGCCACAGCTGTACAACTTTGACTTTATATCGCTTGTTCTAAGCACTAGCAGTATGAGCGTATTCCTGTACTGTCATGCAGAGCATTCACCTGTGGCTTCAGACTTCATCGAGACAAAGGAGCAACACGAGGACGGTCCTGTCTGACATATTACTTCGCAATGTCGCACCACGCTTTCAATTTAATTTTTTCTTCCACGGAATATGCGAAGCAATTTAGGAGCGGAACAATAAGATCCGTTACCCTTTCGCGACCGGTCCTTTGAGGACACTACGCGAGCTAGTTATTGTCAAACCTGAAGCGCTTCTATTGTCATAAACGTAATGAGAGCGACGGGAAAAAGTTTAAACTGTCCTGACCTGCAGCGCGAGCTTTCTGCCTTCGATGGTGCTTCGGGTCTCATGAGTGTCGAGCGCATGCGCAGCCGAAGCACGGCGGAAGGCAACGAGCACACGCCGGAGGCTGAGAGATCGTAACAAACACACTGCAGTTCTCAGCTTATCTGTTACTGTAGCGATGGTAATCGATAAAGAAGCGGGGGATCGGTGTGCTGAAACTATCGCTGAAAATCTATGCCCTTCAGTCCGATTGGAAACTCGAGCTGATCCGCGCAACACTGATGGACGCAACGGACCATCGGGAATAGTTTGTTTTAAAAGCGCAAACCGATTGGAAACGCCGCAGTTCAATCTTAATAGGAATTTCAATCGACTACTTTTTACGCTATATTCTGACATTTGTTCCAATGCTCAAGGGGAAGCCATTGTGACCAAAAAGAAAAAAAGAGCAATTTTACATTTTAAATGCATTGTGTACATCAAAATAAAAAAAAGAAAGATTGCCAGGTTATGATTATAATGCAATTAAATGCAAAGGTGAAAGCGAGCTGGACAAGAAAGACGAAAATAATCCCTGGAGAAGGGAACAAGAGGGACAAAGGACAAATACAAATCTCCAAACACAGCTTATTTGACTGGTGCGCGACCTAAAAAATCCGCCTGGGCCGGGTATCGAACCCGGGACCTCTCAGTTACAGGTGGAGCGCTCTACTAACTGAGCTAACCAGGGGTTAGACGTCAGTAGAGCAAACGGGTTTTATCAGCTGCCACCAGTCTAACACCAACAAGGGTGAACAAGACTAACAACAAGACCGACAACAAGACTGGTGGCAGCTGATAAAACCCGTTTGCTCTACTGACGTCTAACTCCTGGTTGGCTCGGTTGGTAGAGCGCTCCACCTGTAATGAAGAGGTCCCGGGTTCGATACCCTGACCAGGCGGATTTTTTCAGTCGCGCACCAGTCACCTAAGCTGTGTTTGGAGATTTGTGTTTGTCCTTTGTCCCTCTTGTTCCCCTCTCCAGGGATTATTTTCGTCTTTCTTGTCCAGCTCGCTTGCACCTTTGCATTTAATTGCGTTATAATTATAACCTTAAATTGCAAGCTTCACCCTTGTTGGTGTTAGACTGGTGGCAGCTAATAAAACCCGTTTGCTCTACTGACGTCTAACCCCTGGTTGGCTCAGTTGGTAGAGCGCTCCACCTGTAATGGAGAGGTCCCGGGTTCGATACCCTGACCAGGGTATCGAACCCTGACCAGGTGGATTTTTTCAGTCGCGCACCAGTCACCTAAGCTGTGTTTGGAGATTTGTGTTCGTCCTTTGACCCTCTTGTTCCCCTTCTCCAGGAATTATTTTCGTCTTTCGTATTGCCAGGTGTTTGTTATTGACATGTTTTCAATTTGGTGAAGCCTCCACCAAAGGCAGCAAACATTCGACTTCCTTTAACGTCGAAAGCGACAAAATAATACATTTCAGTCAGGTTAAACTTTCTTAAAGAAGCGCTGCAAAGGAACAAATAAAACCAAATGCTGCTTCGAAGGGCATGCCTATCAATGTCAAACATTGGTGAAACACGAGCGTTCAGTGACGACAATGGTCTAGAGCTTCGGATGATGACGACATAGAATTCTAGAGGTAGGATTTGCTGAATAGGCGCGCGTGACCCTTTCTGATCCTTCCAAGCGCTTAATTCTTCTTACGGAACACCCGTAAATCGGCGGGGCGTTTGCATCTTCACAAATGAATACTAATTTCAACAACTAGAAAGATCGGGAATTGTTGTGGCACGATCTTGTTGTTTCGGTTCTTTCGTTGTTCAGACCAAGGACCTCATCAACTAGTGAAAATGTTCTCAAAATTCTAAACTTCGTTCACCTATTATGTTCAAAATACATCATATTTATGTTTTATTTTATTTTCGTTGTGTTGCTAGAGTCCCACGCACTAAATCAAGTAAACGCGATGCAAATTAAAAACTAAAGAAAAAGAATGGCAAGGAACGATTGGCAGGGCCCCTTTAAGATACTCGTTAATGTAATGACTCGCTGAAGGCTACTTTCACATTAAAAGCTGAAACACTTTAAAAAAAGAAAACGAGTTAGAGGTGAATTTTGGCGTACTTTTATCCCGTGAATCTGAATATCACGTTCGTTTTCCACGAAGGTGTAACTAAACGCAAAAAAAGACGAAGAATATCCGACAAGTCGTGACGTCATACTAGGATCTTTGGGCCGCCAAGCGAGTGTTGCTCGTGTGGCAATTGAAGTGTTTTTTTCTCAAATAGGAAAGTGTTTTAGTTCTCCGTTAAAGCAAACCGTATGAACGGATTTTTTACGCAAGGCTCTTACAGATCGTTCTAATTAGTGCGGTCCACTCCAATGCACACTTTCTCGTAGCGCTGAACCGTAATTTGTTTTTGCTTATAAAACGAAATAAAAAGGAAAGCCGTTTACAACTCCCTGTAACGCCGAATTAGAGTGCAGCTCTTGAGGAGGAGGGGAAGGCACGGGGAGGGGGGGTCACGTGTCTTGGGGGTCACGTGACGTCGAGGAGGGTGGGAATTTTCCCCGCTAAATTTAGCGGAAAAAATTATCCGCTAAATTTAGTCGGGGAAAATTTTCCGCTGATTTAGCGGAGAAAATTTTCCCGCTAAATTTAGCGAAAATTTTCCCCACTAAATCTAGCGGAAACTTTTGCCGTCGGTGTCGGCGTCGCCGTCGCCGTCGGCGTAACCGCGCGGTGCATGATGGGTAAATTGCCCCGCTAAATCTAGCGGAAAATTTTCCCTGCTAAATCTAGCGGAAAATTTTTCCCGCTAAATTTAGCAGGAAAATTTTCCCCGCTAAATCTAGCGGAAAATATTCCCCGCTAAATCTAGCGGAAAATTTTCCCCCGCTAAATCTAGCGGGAAATTTTCCCCGCTAAATTTAGCGGACAATTTTCCCGCTAGATTTAGCGGAAATGTTTCCCCGCTAAATCTAGCGGAAAATTTTCCCCACTAGATCTAGCGGAAAAATTTCCCCGCTAAATCTAGCGGGAAAATTTCTCCGCTAGATTTAGCGGGGAAATTTTTCCGCTAGATCTAGCGGGGAAAATTTTTCCGCTAGATTTAGCGGGGAAAATTTTCCGCTAAATTTAGCGGGAAATTTACCCATCAGGCACCGCGCGGTTACGCCGACGGCGACGGCGACGGCGACGGCGACGGCGACGCCGCACGTCAAGCCGGAAACGGGCGCCTAAGAGCTGCGCTCTAAAAAGAGATCGTATGACTAGCCACTTTAATTGTAAAATGACTGGTAATTATAGTGATTTTTGTTTTGTTTGTTATAACAGTTATAACACTATCGGAACAAGATATTGCGTCGTCATATCCTTTCAGTTCTCCTATGTATAACTTACGCAGTACTGAAAGTTCACATGGCTTCACTGTAAGTGACATTGCCACTTGCCTGGAACCGACAGTGTTAAAACCCGCGCGAACGTCAATTCAGAGACGCGCGCCGCATTCCAACAACAATGTTTCGCCGAGATGCGGCAGGCATAAACCAAGAGAAGAACCCGCAAACACCGTGAGAGCCACTCAACTGCCAATTCGAGCTTGCTCCTACACGAATCAACACGAACCAAGCTCCAACAGTAAGCTTACACGTTGCCAAAAAAATAAAAAACGGGAAAAAAAAGATGGAAATAAAAAGTCACGACACGAAAGTTCAGCTGTCTGTTTTGAGCTGCGAACCAAGCTCTGCTGGTCTGACATCCGTTCGCGACGTCTATTTCGAGCCCTGGAGCGTGGATGGCAAATCTTGTTTGAGGACGCCCTCACCTCTATTTAAAATGCAGGCAATGAGGGGAGCACGTCACGGGGTCAGGCTGATGTGCTGTGAGCGGCATAAATACCCTCGGTGCCCTTTCCTTCAGACTTTCCCTTTCCTATCCCTTTTCTCCTCACCGTCGTCTCTCCGCGCATTTCATTTTGCCAACTTGGGATAATTTCACGCTCCTTCCAGCCTTTTTTAGTGTCGATGGTTATTTCGTTCAAGCTGTTAGCCGGCCAAAAAGTGTCTATATGTTATATTTTTTTGAATATACGTATATGGTGCCCGAAATAACTTGCACCAACCTTAAAAGGGAAAGAAAAAAAGCGGAATGCTCTGCTTGGGTGGAACTAGCTGGATCTTGTCAGCAAGCGTCTTTCAAAAAAAAAGCGCACGCATATTTTTGTGATCCTAATTATTTAATTGATTTAAGACTAATCAGCTCATTTTTATTATTCGTTTAAGGGCCGAGGTGTGAATTCAAAAGCCGCAGAGCGCCATAAAAAAAACAGCCAATTAAGGTATCTGCTAAATGACACGCTTTAAGCATTTTTTTGTTGTCTAAAAAAATTTTCGCTAAATATTTAAAAAAGACCACGTTACAACGCTCCCGCTTGTCGCGCTTGCAGCGCGACAGGTGGGAGCGTTGTCCGAGACATGGCTTTGCGGCAGCAAGTGCTCGCCCTTATCTTCGGAGCCTACTCAAGACGAAGCAGCGTTCAGTGCAAAAGCAAGCGCATGTTTCCCATGCTCCAAGCACGTTTGCTTCCAGCATGCTTGTTCGAAGCCAATAGAGCAATGTCGAGCCTCAGGCGAAACCTTACTAATCCAACACCTGAAATAAAAGCTCTTTAGTACAAGACCCTGATAAGACCCGTTATTGAGTATGCAAAAATCGCGTGGGACCCGCATACAGGGACGAATTATGCTAAACTGAAAACAAAAATCAGCAACTAGCCTCCAGATTTATTTGTTTAACAAATATAGTGTGTCTGAAGTCACCAGGCTCGATCTAAAATAGACCGTAAAAATCGACGCCTGCACGATGCAATTTAAGCTTTTTCGTGAAAGGTGCATTTCACAGGTCGGGCATTTCTTGTAAACTTTCAAAGCGGGGCTCCCTTTCAGTAAAACAAAGGGCCAAAAACTTGCCAGGGTCAACGGCGGACGGCGTCGCAGACGACCGATTCGAGTTGCGGGTGTGTTTGGTACGCGTATTGATACATGGCGTCGATAGCAGCCGTCCAAAGGTATAGCTGACCAGCCAAGAAAAGCAGACGACACGCAGACGAAATCCATTGGCAGCAAAAGCGCCGTCGTTATGCAAACGCGTTTTTTTTCTCTTTATGTTTTGCTTTTATTGTCGACACTTAGTTTTTAACCACAGGTACAATTACTAAAAGATTATGTTAATTTTAATAAACCAAGGCGGTAGCGAGCAGTCTCGATAAGGCGGTCGGGCTATCCAGCAATACGAGCGCCAAAACCGCCCGGCTGCTCGACTCTGGCCGTCTGCGTCGTTGCCCGTCGTTGACCCTGGCAAGTCTCTTGGCCCTCTTTTTTACACATAAAAATCTACGTTGTGTAATTTTCACAAGAGAAAAAGCGACCGGTGAAATAGACCTTTGTCGAAAAGTTTAGATTGCTACGTTCAGGCGTCGATTTTTACGGTCTATTTTAGATCGAGCCTGGTGAGTTGGGACACCCTACATGTGCCGCGCTTGTTCTCCAATGGAACTATGTAAACCTCGCAAAGCTCTGAACTTTAGAATCTAGAACAAGATATGACCGCGTAACATTTTTTTTTACAGTCACGCGAAAATTAAAACTCGTACTACTTTGAAATTTGCCCTTGGGTATCATCGAGACAAATGGAACGCAAAAAACAAATATCTGAGAGAAAAGTACGAACGATTACTGGCTATCGACGACGAGAGGGCAGATCAATTTCACCCACCGTGAAGCGGTCTGTTTCAGAGCATAGAGGGAGGGAGGGACGGAGAGACGGGAGACGGAGGGGAGGGGCGAGGGACGGACGGACGGACGGAGGGAGGGAGAGAGAGAGGGAGGAAGGGGAAGGAAGGGAAATGGAGGGGAGGGGATTGGAGCGGAGCGGGAGGGGAGGGGAAAGCTACTACTTTCGCGATGCGATCTCAAAGAAAGGAGATGAATGACATTTAAATATTCAGATATCCTAGAATGACCTTAACAAAAAATAATGTAATGTTTTTTTAACCGGATTAAGTTATGAAAGTCCGAATTTCTTCTTCTCGGTTCCTCGAGTATCTTTGACCTGAAACATAAGATAACCAGCCAGCCGATACATTTCTCGAAACCGTGGCTTGTCCCGGAACTATCCATAATTTTAAAGCTACAGTTTTAAGGTGGGCTATCGCAGAACAGCTGGCGTTGGCGTCGGTGGCGGACGGGAAAATTCAGGATTGGTCGGTGGGGTCGCGACGTTGGAGCCATATGACCTCACGTGCGTCTCATTTCACTTTATAAGGTAATTATTTTTCTTATGAGAAAACCTTTGAAGAATTTTAGACAGGCGGGATCCAAACCCATGACCATTCGATTGGGAGCCAGACATGCTACCGACCAGGCCACGGAGACACATTTTTTTATCAATTCCTAAGACATCAGTCAAGATTACAACATGGTAAGGTTATCACGTAACGATTCCTATTACTGATAATTTATTATTTAATACTCTCGGAGATTCGTCATCATGAATAGACAGAGGGAACAGAAAGGAATAATAAATAAAACGAAAATGCACATGTCAGATAGATGGGTGCATTGATCAAAAATAACATACCACTCTGGCCACTCGTCAAGGAGATTAAATATATTTCGTGCATCAGATACGGTTTCAATAAAGTTTGATTTGGTAGATCGGACAGTCAGCATTCTCCGCAATCATTCTCGTTTTCCAGAGGCTATGCAACCACATTAATGTAAACAGGTCGCAAGGAAAAAATATCTTTTGATTTTGAGGCAAAAATGGGATTGTGTCAGCACTCAATATTCAAGTCTTTCTTCAGTGTCTTTTTGTAGGACATCCCAGAAAGGGTAAGCATCAGTGCAGAATATGAAACAATGCTTTATAGTTTCCGGTTGGTTTCAAAGGCGGCAATTGATTGAACATGGAACAAACATTTCATGTTCACGAAGCTAGGGATTTACAGGTAACGTAGAAGTATGGAGCTTATGGAGGCGAGACAGGCAGTTTTCGGACATGTATGAGGACATCTGTTCCCGGGGCCTTCACTATATATGCCTCGGTACAAAGGTGCAGAGAACGTTATGGCAATCAAAGCAGCATATAGGACTTTGCGTGAAACTAAATAAATCGGGTAAAGAAGCACGAGTTTATTTGGACGTGCAAGCACATCACGTGGTACGTGATGTGCTTGCAGGTATCGTCGTGACCACCAGCTAAGGTAATGCACACGAAAGTTTCGTCTATAAGTAAGTACGATGTAAATGATGAGATGTAGTTTTGAAAAGCAAAAACCGAGATTTAACTTACTCTAGAAAGATGTGTATAAGACCGATACCGCCAACATCGATAGATTAAAAGAGGTTGTCCCGTCGCTTAGGTTCCCAAGTAGAACTCCCTATGAAAGTAGCAAACGCTCTGTGGAATTCTTTTGTATTGCTTCTGGCACAGCAAATGACTTGAAGTATATACCAAAGTTTGGCTGCGAGAAACATATTACAGACATTAGCTCGCTTGAAACTGAACACTGTTGGATTTCATCTTACCAGTTTGACCATTGATTTTTGACACCCGTTCAGTCCAGTAATGACCATTGTTGCGAATACAGTTAAGATGAACTCCTAAGTAATCATAAGCAATGCTGTTCTATGATATTCCAGCATACTCTGGTGGTGTTGTGGCCCATTGCCCACACTAAAAACCTACGCTTTCATTCTTATTAACGAGTGCGCCTGTCGCGTCACAGAAGTTTTGTGTTATCCTAAGGACATCGTCGGCGCTGCGTTTATCTTCACAAAGAAAGCTATATCATATATATATATGCGAATACTTTAACTTCAAAAAGTAGAAATGAAACCTTCCATGATAGGGCTGTTAAGTGCAATTAAATATAGGTGTTATAAATAAAGCGAAAATAAAAGAGGGGATAACGGAACCTAACGTGGTTAATTTTTGTGTTATAAGTGTGCCTGCGAGAAACAGTGTGTATACGTACATGCTCTCCTCTTTTCGCTGCTGTGGGGAGGCCGAGACTCGTCAGGCAACAGCTGAGTTGCTTTTTTCTCTGTTTCCCCTCTACAAATAGAGAGAATAAAAGAGTTTGAAAGTTTGAAAAAGTTAGAGTTGTTTGACAGACGAATCTAGACGAATTCGACTTGAAAGTGAACCGTTAACTATAAGCCTAGTGGAACAATTACGGTAACATAATTTAATTCAGTTAAAATGTTGGTACTAAGTTTACATGACATAAAATAGCAAACAGGAAAGCATAGGACACGCGATAAAAATCCTTAGCCAAGTCTACTAGAACCACGGCAACTTGACCAGAATGAAGATCGCAGCTTTCTATCACCGTACGTGCAACGTGGATTCTAGTTTGTACACGTCTCCCTCTAATTACAAGGTCTGGTGGTCTCTAACGACACGTGACGTAACACACTGTAGTCGTTTTGTTAAACGTTTAGCACAAATCTTGTAATCAACATTGCATAAACTAATTGGTTGATAGCTTTCAATGCACACTAACTTTTCTGGGTCTTGACATTTAGGGATGAACACGGTATGGTTGTCATAAAGTGAAAGCATTAAAGTTCGCATCTTACACGCCTCCAAAAAGACCTCAAGTAGGAAAGGACATAGCAGTTCTTCCTATATCTTCTAAAACTCTGGACGGACTTCATTAGGTCCATGATGATTTAGAATCTGGCAACTCTTCTACCGCGCATCGAACTTCTTCCATTGTTACTGGTCCACTAACGAGATCTCACTGAAGCTGATTTGCCTGGAGCATTAAATAAACTAAGTTGTTTGCCAACTGGATGTGTAAACGTTGCGGTTTTTTAAAGATACTTTTGAAATGCAACTCAAATGCGTTCATGATATTTTCTTCATTGTGTGAGAGCGACCCACTATATTTAAAAAAATATTTTTCTTCGAAATATGACTTCTCTCGTCTTTGAGTGCGCGACGCGAGGGTGTCCCTCAGGACTAGAAACGCAAGCACCGTGACCTTACCTGTGCACCGAGTAAACAAATGTGCTCGTATCTTTTATCTGACATTTTGCGCGAATAATGTCCTCTTGGAACATACCAGATGTTTCGCACTCCAACTTGTGAGGCATATATAGGTTTTTCAGGAGTGTATTCGTTGACACATTCAATTCGTTGACACGTGATTAAAACATTCGTGGACAGGCCTCTGAAAGTCTTGGTTCCCTAGAAGTCTTGTGTTTAGTTTCCATAAACCCCATCTTGGTTATGCCTTTCGCGGTGCGTCTGTTCCAAAACGTATCTGTACAAGGCAGTGGTCCGAAAAAGAAACTGGTTTTACTTCATAAGCAGTCACACATGTGAAAAGAGCGAGCTTGAGACATAAATGCGATCGAGTCTCGCACTACAAGCATGAAGATGGGTGAATCGGAGAGTAGTATTTTGCGAAGCTCCTACGTCAAAAAGATTATAGTCAAATGCGAGGGTGTTTAGTATGACGTAACTGCTCTCGGGCCTTGTAGAAGGCACTGACCCGTCTTTATGCTGCACACAGCTGAAATCTCAAAATATTGCAATTTGTTTATCGGTGCTGAAAAATGGGGTCAGACTTTCAAAAAAAAAAAAACGAACGACACTGTTAAACGTCATTATATGCAGATATGCAAATTAGTCGCCAGTAGGTACCGTAGAAAAGAAATTCACAATGTGTGAACCTTTCCTTATCATCCCTTATTTACTGAACCTTCCTTATCATTGTCAGTACGAAAAGGTGAAGAATACCCCATGTTCTTTCTCAAGAACAAAAAACGCCCTTCCGACAAGTTACCAGAATGACTAACGCATACGTCATAGTTTGAGAGGAAGGGGCCCATTGTACGAGCAGTATCCTCATCAGGCGATATATTTTTCTCTTGTAGAGCAACAAAGTCAATATCTTACTTTAAAGGAGCATCTTCAATTGGCATTGTCGCACGCGTCCACGTAAACACAGCCCTCTGGACTTTGACAGAGGTGAAGCTGAGAGGAGGAGATGCAAGGAAGGGGTTAGGGATGGAGCACATCGTCATCGTTCCTTACGTCAAGAGTTTCAGAATGCGACGTCTTGTTGTCGAGGAGCTCTCGCACCGCAGATGGCTTGCGTTTCACCTCGCCTCCCTCGCGGTTCTTGCTCTCGGCAACAATACCTGTGGTGGAGGGTTGGGAATTATTTGTCGTCGTTGGAGCAGGTCATTTCACCGAAATTCCACTGGACCTGGTGGCGCGTTCGCGTGGGGATTGTTTGCTGGCATGGCAGTTCCGGTAGTGAGTTAAGGGATGGGTACTCGCTATACGATCCATTTCTCTTCGTCTCCTTGACAGGTTCGGGTGGTGTTGATAGTCCTGGCAGGGTGCTGGGAGACTTCGAATCAGAACTCAGTTCTTTTGGTTGCTGTGTTGACGTTTCTGTTTCGGAACTTTGTGTCTTGATTTGAGAAGAGGCAATGTCACCCGTGGCAACCGCGACTACACTGATGTCCATAAAATGTTCTTGGACAATATCGACTGTTAGGCTTCTCATCTGCATTAGCTTCTCTGCGTCAGTGGTGACGCATTCACTCGTGGCGTGCCAGTACCGTCGGCACTCGCCGCGTCTTCGGGTTCCGCACTCTCAGCGGGTGTGGCCAATTTTGTTACACCGAAGGTACAGCGGTGGCCAACCAGGGACGAGCGCCAGGCTTTGACAACCGTAGACCGTGAGCTCATGTGGAATGTTCGTGGCATTCATTTCTTCTCTAAGTGTCAGGCTCACCTCCATTTTGAGCGTTTCCGTTTGCTCCGTCCCAGCGCACGTCCATTTACTTGTACACTCGAACGGACCGTGCCAAAAGGCGCCAGTGCCTCTTTGATTCTCTGGGTTTTCATGTGTACAGGTAATCAAAGAATTTTCAGTTTCACGATCCTGGTGTTGGAATCAATTATGAGGCATCTGCATCCCTTTACCGTAAGCTTCGTTTTTGTTTTTACAAGCTTGGTTTCAGTTAAGGCGTTTGCGCACGTCACCATCAAGACATGGCTTATCTGAAATTGGCCTATACCGATGATATCTCGGACGTTGACATTTCGCAAGGAGTCACGGACGTCTGGAGCTCGGTAGGGTCATGGGGCGAGATCGCCATGAAGAAATACAGATTTCAGGCTCAAGTTACCTGTGGGTAGACGAGGTAGCACGGTCCGGTATCCTTCAGTCATCTTTATGGTAGTACTGGCCGAAGCCTCAGCGGTTCCTCGGCCGGTGGCCGTTATATTTTCCTTGGAGAACATCGAAAACATTACCGTTCTCAGCGGCGTCTTCTTCTTTCTTCTTTCTCCAGGCCACGCAGGTACTTTTTTATTTATTTATTACATAAAGTAAGGCCAGCAAAAAATACACTTAAAATCACGGCACACCAAGGTTGTCGCTAGATGTCATGCAGGGGCGTCGACACACATTTCATTCATCGAAGGTCACACTACTCGTGGCGGGTTGAGTTCCACTCATAGCTTCGTGTCTGATTTCACAACACAACATTTTGTATTGAATAATACGCCTAAAAATCATAAAGATGAATACATACGATCGAAGAGAGCATGCTCGGTCTGGGCGCTCATCGAGATGGCCAAATACATTTGGTACATGTGGTAAAGTTTCATGCAAAATCGACTTCGTTGTCCGGGGAGCGTCAAGATTTCTGTCGATCATACTCGCGTTCCAGAGACAATGCAAACCCATCAGTGTAAACAGATCACGAGCGAAGCTGTCATTTGGGTTTAAAGATAAAAAACGGATTGTGTACGCACATATATTGGTTTGTTTCACAACTCGTTGTAACCCATCCCGGAAGATGTAGTCACCTGTGTAGAAAATAAAATGATGCATCGTAATTTCCGGTTGGTTACAAAGGCGGCAATTCACTGACCACCGAACGAAAATCCCCTTTTCTTGAAGTCAAGGCTTGACAGGAAGCGTAAAAATGTCAAGTTAAAAAAAGAACAAATGTTTTTGCAGAAGGTGACATTCGAATTTTGTTTCACAGGTTTAAAGACATTCTGTTCTGAACAATTACTAAATATGCTTTGATAGAAAAATACAGGAAACACAACGTCGGCCAGATCATCATAAATTGATTTTCGGGAACTTTATATAAATACTCCAAAGAATACCGTGTTTTCAAAATCTCAATCATACCATTTCTCCGAGGAAGCCGAAAGGACACAATGCGCCCACAGGCAGAGATGAGACCACAAAGTATGGTACAGCTTTTGAAAGTTCTGTCTGCAGGTAAGTGCGGAGAAAATAATGTGATACAGTTTAGAAGAACAGAAAACGAGCATCCACCTGTCTTAATTAGAGGTGAATGAGTCCAAGTCCCTCCGTATCAATGGAGCGAAAGTGGCTGTCCCGTTGCATGGGTTCCTAAGCTGAACCCCAGAAGAAAGTGGCGAAAATTCTATTGATTTTTTTTTTAATCTGGCCTCTCGCACAGCAAATCACCTGGAGCACGTATCAGAGATTAGCTACAAGCAAAATGTTACAGGCTTTTGCGCGACAAAATACTGACCGCCCATTTTATTTCATTATGTAGAATTGACGTTTCATACTTGATACACGCGCAGACCCGCTAATGATCACGGTTCCGAAAGCAGTTCAAGGGAACTCCTAAATACTTAGGAGCTTCATAGCTCCACGAAACACACACATACTTCGAAGGTGGTCTGGCCTACTGGCCGCATCAGAAGCCAACGCATTTTGTGGTTTTTACAAAGGCTCCTGGCGCTTCACAACACGTTTGGGTTAGGTTGAAGACATTATCGACACTTTTCGTATCAGCAGAAAATAAACGCTATATAGTCGGCGTAGGGCAACACTTTTACTTCCACGGACTACAAGCGATAACGGTCCATTGTAAAGCTGGAAAATACACTCAAGCAAAGGGGTTCCAAGTAAAGAGTAAACAAAACAAGAGATAAAGGACACCCTTCTTTAACAAAGGATTCTAAATTTTAAGAAGTCGAGAGGGAACCAATAACAATAAGACGGGTAGCACAACTTCGGTAACATAGTTCAATTCCTTTCAACAACGTTTTCCAGAGTTTGTGTGTAAGAATGGCGGAAAAAGTCATAAGATACGCGATCGAAGGCTTTCGCCAAGTCTATTTGAACTATGGTGACCTGGTTGTTATGACGTGTACAGCTCTATATAACCATGATAGCGACGTGTATATTGGTCTGGATGCTTCGCCCCATAATTCTACATGTCTGATGTTCGCCAACAACACTAGAAGCAACAAACGGAAGTCGTTTTCTGGCAGAAATTTAGAGAATATCTTATAGTCCACATTGCAGAGAGTAGTAGGCGGCATCTTTCTACGTGCATAAGTTTATCTAGATCCTTTTTTTTGCAATTAACACTGTGTGGCTTCGGCAAAACGATGGTGGAAAGCGTTAACAATCGTAAGCCTCCAGAAAGACCTTGAGGAAGAAAGGGCGACAGTAGTTCCCTGTACTCATTGTAAAACTCGGCTGGGAGTCCATCCGGTCCTGGCGTTTCAGAGTGCGGCAAATCATCTATTGGTTCACTAATTAGTTCGCGTTGAATTTCACTTGCTTTAGGCAACATTAAAATTAGAGTCTCTGCCGTTCGACTGTTAGAACGGAAATAAACAGCGCGCAAAAAATAGACAAGGACGAAAGGAAGGTGCGAACGACACAAGCGCTGAACTCACAACTAAACATTTATTGAAAAAACACCAACGAAGTAAACCGCACTATCGCTTTAGCACGTGTCAAGATAGGCAATTTCTTTTTTGTGAAGAAAAACCGATGTTTGGCTGACGCATGCATCTTGCCCTTCTTTTGTTATTGCATACGCTTCCAATAATTCTCTGGTAGTTTTATCTCTGCCCCTCCCTCGATGATGGTGATGTTGTTGAATTGGGGCTGGCATTTACAGGCAGCACAATGCAGAGGCAAGTGACCCCCAGCGGTCGACCGGAGTGTCCAGTCATGTTCACGTGCCCTGTCATTAATGCATCGGCCAGTTTGGCCGATGTACACTCTGTTAGAAAATGGCGTTTTCCGGTGTAGGTTCTTGTAGTAGGGTTCGAATGTGCGCATGATATCAACATCGTGGTTTGAGAGGGCTCCGTTGCAGTTTAAAAGTTTGATTTTGATAGGGTCCTACACTCGCGACAAATATGACAAATTCGGTAGAATTGTAGACATATTGGAGGGCGACCGGGCACGAGCACCAAGCTTCGACAGCGGAACACCATGTGGTGGTGCGGTATATGGCTCGCTGTTCATTCCGTCGTGAAAGATCAACGTCACGCTTTTCGTTGAGCCTTTCTATCTGTTCCATTCCGGCGCAGTGCCATTTATCTCTAACAATCGAACACACCGTGCCAAAAAGGCGATGGTGCTTCTTCGATACGCTGATTCTTCAAGTTAACAGGTAGCCAGAGAAGCTTCAGTTTGATGTTCTTGGAGTCCTGGTCCTGGTTCCCACCCAGGTTGGCATTAACCACCTTCTACAACTTTCAATTAATTTATATTGCTGCTGCTGCTGCCGCTGCCACTGACGTTGCTGTTATACTGAAGTTTCGTGCCTTGTAAGCGTGGGACATGGCTAACACCTGTTTCACGTGTCAGTTGCCCGGCCTCGAAGAGGGAGAGGAGGGATTGGTAGACTGTACCGGGTGTCGCCACAGCTATCATTTCGGCAAATGCGCTGGAGTAACTAAGAAATCCTTTTCGGGTAAAACTGAGACCTCGAAGAAGACGTGGAAGTGTCCAACGTGCAGGAGCAACGCATCGCGCGCTAGTTGCAGTGACGATAGACAGCCCGAACTGGATGTAAAAACTCTTCTTATATCTATTAACCAGAAGCTGGACACGCTACCTTCTCTAACTGAAAAAGTAGACAGCCTGGAGCGGTCCGTACAGTATATGTCAAAAAGGTTCGACGAATTTGAAAAGGAGATGAAACTTCAGAAGACAGAAATCAAAGACCTAAGTAAGAGGGTGAGACAAATGGAGGAGAAAGAGGAATTGAACAGAGTGGTACAGGAGCAGCTCCAACAGGAGGTGAACGACCTCGAATTTCGGAGTAGGCGTTTAAACCTGGAGATACATGGGATACCTGCAGTGCAGGATGAAAACCTGCTTACCTCACTCAATTGGCTGGCCGAAAAGCTTGAAGTGCCTCAACTGACGGAGTCTGATGTAACATCTGTTCATAGGCTGCCTGCGAAGCAGGGACATGTACCTGGAATAATCGTTCGTTTCACGAGGCAACAGAACAGGGACGAGTGGTTGAAGGGAAAAAACAAACTAAAGGGCAGTACCCCGCGTGTTTTCATCCAGGAGAACCTGACCAGGTACAATAGGGAACTGCTTCGAGCGACGAAAGATCAGGCCAAAGAAAAAAACTATGCCTTTACATGGTGCACGAACGGGAAAGTTCTTGTTCGGAGGACTGAAGGCGCACGTGCTATCCATATTAAGAGCAGGGATGACCTCAACCAACTGTAGAAAACGTCATCGCTAGTACTGACTGAAAAATTTTACATCATATGAGCCAACAGTGCTATTATTTGCCGAATGATGTAAATCGGCTTGTGTGTCAGCTCCCAACTACTTTACTAAAATGTATTCATTTAAATACTAGGTCTGTAAGAAACAAAATGTCTTGTTTAGAAGAATTGTTTATGGAGTTTTCTTTTCAATTTTCTGTAATTATGTTAACTGAGACGTGGAGTACAACTGACTACGATGTTTTCAGGTTACGAAACTATAACACTTATTATTTAAACCGATCTAGCAGCCGAGGCGGTGGAGTTGCGTTGTTGGTCAATGATAACACTTCATGCTATATACTTGATCGTTATACTGTCATTACACCTGACTATGAAATGCTTTCGCTCTGTGTAGACAATACAGTGTTTTCTGTGTGTTATCGGCCGCCAAATGGAGATATTAATACGTTTTTAAAATTCTATGATGAATTCCTAGATTTTGTCGCTGACAATAAAAATACTTTGATTGCAGGAGGAGACTTTAATATCGATATGACTAGTAATAGCCAAACCGCCAGAGAGTTTGACACTGTAATACTTTCAAGTGGGTTTGTTAATGTGATTAAGGTACCGACTAGGGTCACGACGGAATGCCAATCTACACTTGATCTTTTTATTACAAACTGTTTACAGTCAAGTATTGTGGCGGGAGCTATATCATGTTGTATTAGTGATCATCTACCTATTTTTCTTTGCGTAGAAAGGAGTGAAATTGTAGCAAAGAAAGCCCATAAGATATTTTACCAAAATATAACAGAGTCGTCCCTTAATGCATTCCAAAATGCACTGTTGCACTCGAATTACAGCGACATAAACAATTCAAATGATGCGAGTGAGGCCTATAACTCGTTCATTAACATTTTTAAACGTTTATATTCTACTCACTTTCCTATAAAAGTGCGTCGACAACCCCGAAAAGTACGCAAGCCGTGGATTACGCCAGAATTGCGCCAAGAAATGAAAATAAGGGACCAACTATATAACAAATTTTTAAATACTCGTAATCCTGATGATTTGACTACTTTTAAGCAGTATCGAAACAAAGTAACAAAGAAGCTGCGATCTGCTCGGTCTGAGTTCCATTCGTCATTTTTAAGTGATAAGAACGGTCGACATGACGTGTTATGGGCTAGATTAAACACACTCCTACATCGCGGTCATCCACATAAGCCTCCTTTAAAACTACGAGTTAACGGTGAAGAACTGTCTGGTGCTAAATTAGCTGACGCGTTTAACAATTTTTTTACAAACATGGGAGACGGCGGTGTCTCGCCTGATACTTGGAGAGATTATCTTTGTAATCGAAATGATAAAACCATGTTTCTGAAACCAGTCATTGCGCAGGAGGTGATATCAATAATCAAAAACATAAATAACAGCAGTAGTTGTGATATTGATGGACTTCAGATACGACCGGTGAAGCACGTAGCTGAAATTATTGCGCCTATTCTTACTCATATTTTTAATCTATGTTTTGTTGATGCAGTTTTTCCAGTGAATATGCAAGTTGCCAGAGTTACGGTTCTCTATAAAAAGGGTGATCGAAACAATTTAGGAAATTATAGGCCAGTTTCTATTTTACCTGTTTTTTCGAAGATATTTGAAAAAATCTTGCATTCAAGACTCTCAAACTTTATAGATAAATGTAACTTGTTAACTTCTCAACAATTTGGTTTTCGTAAAAACAAATCAACGGAATTGGCGTTACTCGAACAGAAAGAATATATTCTTACACAATTTGAAAACAAAGCGATTGTAGTTGGTGTATTTGTGGATTTTTCCAAGGCCTTTGATTTAGTGAGTCATGATATTCTGCTGGGGAAACTTAGTTACTATGGTATTTGTGGACAGGTTTTATTACTTTTGAAATCTTATTTATCAAACCGAAAACAGGTTGTTCAGATAAACAACATGTGTTCTAAGGCTCTATCTGTGACTTGTGGTGTACCACAAGGTAGTATATTAGGGCCACTGCTATTTAATATTTATCTTAATGATATTGTAAAAATTAACCCTAGTGCCAAATTCGTTATCTATGCTGATGACACTAGTATTTTCTTTGCCGGTACTGATATCCATGAATTGGTAGATACATGTAATCACACAATGAAAGCACTGGAGAACTGGTCGAAATCTAATTCCATGCAAATAAATGAACTAAAAACAAAAGCAGTAATATTTAGACCTAAAAATAAGCCAATTCCAGTGCATAGAGATATTTTCCTTAATTCCCGTCCAATAGAAATTGTGGAGCATTTTAAATGTCTCGGTGTCGTGTTTTCCGCAAATATGTCGTGGGATAGTCATATTAACTATTTAGTAGGTAAAATAGCTCAGATAACTGGAATAATAGGTCGTGTTAGGTACCTTCTTCAAACAAGAATCAAGTTACTTCTGTATAATTCACTCTTTTATTCACATTTGAATTACTGTCAATTAGTGTGGGGGACAACAACATTTTCAAACTTACAACGTGTTTATTTGGTACAAAAAAAATGTCTTCGACATATTTACAACGCGCCCTACAGAGCGTCATGTGCAAACTTTTTTATCGTTCCCAAGTGATCCCAGCATACAACCTATATAAATATAGATTAAGTGTACGGTATAAATTGGAAACACAGAGGAATATAAATAACATACGTAATCTGGCACAACTACAGATAAGAGAATTGAACTATACTACAAGACATGGAGAGAATTGGATAGTACCTACACCTCGTTTAAACTACAGAAAAGAATGCCTGTGTTATACACTCCCGTCATTATTAAACGCTTATCAGCTTATGCATTTTGATTTATTTGCCTGTAAGTACAGTGAACTGCGTGCAATGTCTGTGACCATGGGAGTATGATTTTTGTTTTGTATGCCTGTATACCTTTGCATTTTCGTTGTCATTGTCCTCTTTATGCATGTTCATTTTTCCCACCGTTGCGCTGCTTAGTTGCCATTAATACAGGGACTGTGGGCTCGTCAAGCTGCTAAGCGCAGCTTTTTTCCACAGCCCCTCCATCTGTATTTTTACAAGGTGGAAATAAACTCATTTGATTTGATTTGATTTGATTAGGCATTGACACATTTTCACGCGGAGCTCTGTTTTGGTCCCGAGTTTGGCCTTGGCCAATGCATTTGCGCAGGCCACCATCCAGACTTGACTAACCTGGAATCGACCCATTCCCATGAAATCCTGGCTGCCAACCACGTCACACAAAGCGTCTCGAAAGTCCGTTGCTCGATATGAACGCGCGGCGAGATCTCCGTATAGAAAGTACAAAATTAAGGCTCAAATTACCTGTCGGTGGACGAGGAAGTGCGGTCCGGTATGCTTCAGTAGTCATTACGGTGGTACTGGCCGAAGCCTCAGCAGTTCCGCGGCCTGTGGCAGGTGCGTTTTGTCTGGAGAACATTAAAAAGACGACCCTTTCGAATGGCACCTTCTCCTTTCTCCAGGCCACGAAGACACGCTTGCGCGGCTTGGGATCGAGCGGAGGTTTATATTTATCTATCGCATTCCACTTTGAAAGGCGAAGCTTAAGCGCCCTCTTGTAATTTTTGAGACCAGTACGAGTACCAATATGACTACTTCATCTGCGCATGCGCAGATTCGACAGCAGCACCACCGCAGTGGCGTGACGTCAGAGGGTTGAGTTCTTCTACATGAATGTGGATAGGGTCACCGACAACTTAGGAGGCGCCGGGCATGGCGAGTCGCGCTCATCTCATTATCAACCGACAGCCAATCGGATGAGCTGCATTTCCCAACAGGAACGCCAAAGAACCAATCAGGATGCAAGAAGAGTGAACAGTATAAGCCGCTCCCTGCAATTCCTAAGTAGTCATTAACTATGCGGAGAGCAAGTCTTGTGGTCCTTGCGCGGGAGTTACGGTGACGTCAGAACGACGCCGAGCTTTGATTGACTTTGGTTTAAAGGATAGTGGGCTGACCTAAATGCTAGATGTCTTCAGGTCTATCCACTATATTTTTAATAGTCCAATAAAAGATCGGCGTCGTACTGACGTCAGCGCAACTCCCGCGGAAGAAGCAGACGAACTTGCGCTCCACATGGAATAGAATAACCGAGACCGTCTTCAAATTTGACCTGTAATAGAAGTTACATATTTTGATATGAAAATATCCACGGCCAAAATAGAAATTTTTAATGTTGCACAAGAAAATAACACTAGATTGCTTCAAATCGAGGCATTCGCGTCACTGTGTCGGCGGGGGCAAGCTGTCGCTAATGGCACTTGGCCGCCTTTGCCCCAATTTCGGAATGGCGGTTTCTTTGCTTTCTAGCTTCGCCTTTTTTTAATGGCGGCCGGTGGGTTCACGCCTCTTCTGTTTAATTAACGCGCTCGCCCAATTAATCACGCCCTCGGACTTTTATCGCCTCGAGGGGAGGTTTCGTGGGTCCGGTGCTCAGGCGACCCAACGGGCGGTCCGACACGCGCCCGCACAGCCCACCTTTCAGGCCGCCGAGCAAGCCTCTTCCGAGCAGCGATGATCGTTGCCGCTCTTCAACGAGGGTGTCAGCAGTTTCCGCCACTCGAACTTGCCCCGGTGCAGTTTTTGATACTTGCCGATATGAGACCGCGCTCCGGCGGACTTTCGAGTGTGCGCTCTGTGCACCCGTGCAAATAGCTAATATACATATGCACCCTGTTCCGTTCCCCCTAATTGCGAATGCGAGCGCATTGCTCCGTCCGTGCTTTGTTCAGAAGTTTGTTTTTATATATATGTGTAAGTTGTACTCGTACTTGGAGGTATTTGATGGCAAAGCGAGAGAAAGTTGTGACCCACACACGCAGTTTTCTCGTACCTCGCTCCAATAGAAGCAAGAACAGAATCCAAGGTTAGAAAGTACACATACACGCACACACAGACCAGAGCACTAAGTAGCGAGAACCGACGCAGCTGCCAAACCTCCATCTGAGGCGCACATGTCCTCGTCAGTTATTGTTATAACAACAATTTAAACAAATATTGCATGCTTTACACGTGCAATCAAAACAACATGGTATAACGCGGCAAGACCGAGAAGCTTCATAAAATAAAAGCTTTAAACTGACTTTAGGGGTGGTGGGGGATCGATTGCCGGGTGGGCTATGCGCACACTAAAGGCACTGAACATTGGTAAAGTAGCACCAAGCCCCCAGCATAGTCGTCATTTTGGTTCATAAAATGAGCATTTTCTTCTTGACCTCTTCGTTCTTGGTGAGCAGATATAAATTCTCTGGTGAAGGGAAGCTTTATAAAGACGTTTCTTATTATACCACGATTTTGCTATCAACACACCATCGAAACAAGCGTACATCTTCGTACCGCCACCATATGTGGTGTCGGTGCTTGGAGGCATTGAAAAATAATTTTATTGTCTTAAAATACGCAAGAAGCACAATTCAGCGACAAGACAGCTTTGGTGGCGCCCTCCTATGGTGTCGTTTCCCGGACGTCACGATCAGGATTTGCATCGCCGCGATTGGAAGGATTTGCCCCGCTGTAAACCGGCAAGTTAGCGTGCATTATAATAATAGAGCACGCAATTGTTTTGGCCAATCGTGAACTTTCGACCACAGCGACGCTATTGGTTGCGCACGTCGCTTATATCATTATAAGAGATCCGTGGACTGGGGCATGATTGATAAGTTGATTGCATGCACAGAGCCAAATACGCTTATATTGGCCAGGAACGCCTTCAGTACGATGATGCTCCATGGCGATCTTAGTGTGACTGGATTAGAGCGAACCCCTCGAAGTTTCCAGGATTTGAATAGACCGAAATGGCGATTGCGATTGCAACGGAGACCGATCAGCCAATTTCCTTGTAAGGTTTTGGTCGTTTGTGTGTTATTATCTGTTTGTGTCTGGCTAGTAGACATTTAAGGCAATGACGCTACTTTTCAGGATCCAGTGACTTTAGCGCCCACCAGCTCGGGGCACGTGGAGCGAAAGCTTGATGTACAGAACCCAGGGATCCTGGCTTCAATCGCCACTCTTGCCAGTTTCGATCTGGATGAGCATCGTACCGGCGTGCGGTCGTGTATCACTACTGCGTGGTGCACGTTAAAGACCCCGGCTAGCCGGTTGTACTGCACTGAGTAAATTACTCATCTACAGCTGAGACACCTGACGCCCATTGGGGGCTGACTAACTTCCGGCTGTATAAACATACGCACCATACAATTATTAAACTGACTTGAGAGGTTGGCTAGAACACAGACGTTGTAAATCTCTGTATCCTCGTGTATGCATCTTGCATTCGTTTTCTTTTTAAGGATCATTACGGTTATGTTGGGAATGTCATGTCTGCCGCATTGTTGAACACAAAGAGTCACAAACGTCAACTCCAGCGACGCTAATACCACGTCAAACGAGCATGTTAAAGGCCTTCAGAACGAACTTCTTTAAAGGATCGGCGGAACAGCGCTCGCCGATAAGCGCGAGATCGCGAGCTGATACGCCGATTCCTTAAAGGAGGTCGTTCTGAAGGCCTTTAATTTGCCCGTCTGACAGGGGTTTCAAACCTCACTAAAGCTAGTTTTAGGCGATGCTAGCGATAAATATGCATATCAAATGGTTGGGCAATTGTGTTGCAAGTGAAACGTGTGGTTTCAGTATGATTCTTCTGGGATTGACGTCTACACCCTCGGCGCTCTTCGTCGGTTTGATTAGCGACTGGCTTAACGCGTAGCATGTAGACTCGATAGTAATTCCTGGAATGGAGATACTTGAGCTGACTCAAGTTTTAAACCCCTGGCGCTATTCCAGAACGATAACCAGCCAATCAACGTCGGGCTACAGGGTGTGACGTCATCAGCTCGCTGAGCCAAACAATATGGAGTTAATCGGCGAGCTTCACCTTTCGTCTTCACAAATCTCTAGACCCTTCTGATGGACACAAAGAACGTTTCATGTGAAAAGAGTGAGCGCATAGGCGATCTGGTTAATTTTAAATATAGCTAAATTTGATACACGAAAGGAAAAGGAAGATGCATGAAAAAAAGAGAACACTTACATACATACCCACCGTCTTTCACATATACATGCCTTGCATGTGACGTGATATGGCACCGGAGCAGCCGCCATCGCTCCGTGCCATTCCTCTAGCCCGTAACTTCTGCAACATATATTTTGCACCATCGAATTTGTTCTACTCGGCAAGGCTTGCCTCGAAGAAGAAATTGGATGGTGCCAAATGTATGCCGCAAAAAGGTACGGGCACCGGAGCGTGTCCGGAGCAATTACGGCTGATGTGACGTCAAAGCAAGCCATGTATGTTGTTTTGCGCTTTCTCTCCGCTAGGACATGGGTACTTGGCAGTGTCTGGTCTAGAAACTTGGCTGCGAACACATATGTCCTTCGTACGACCAACCAAGTACATCAGTTGATGTACCGTTCTTTCAATGCATGGCGGAACTTTAAGTTATACTGATCAGGTAGATACTGCAAATGCAAGCTAACGGCCCACAGTTTGTGCGCTTGAATAAGCCAGCCACACCATAGGCAGAAGGAGGCGAGGAAACACAAAGCACTGAGCATTCGGCACTGCCTATTTGGTCCTATCTGCCCGTGGCTTGAGAAGAGTTTTGAATTATGTTGAGATTAAGTATAGGTATAGGATGATTGTCTGGACATGTATATGGACTAGATTTGAGTTCATATTGTGGAGACGTCAAGCTCGACCAAATTGCTCTTTTCCGTTCTTAATTTGAAAGTGAAGCGGAGGTAAAATTTGTAGGAGCCACATAATGTTTTACGTGTATAAAACAAGTTTTCTTTGTAGCATGTTCTAGAAAGCACCATGCACCTTAAAACACGTAGTTTGGAGTGAAGGAACACAAGCGGGCGAAAAAGCGTCTGGCGCTAAGCTGGCATGTTGCTAAATGTAGACCAGCTGGGGTGAGGGATGCTTTTTTTACCGCTCCATAATTCGACACCAGAAATAAAAAAATAATATATATATCAACGACAACATTTAAAGAGGCTTCAGAACGCAAGCAGCTCAGCGGCCGGTAAAAAAACAAGCTTGCTACTAAGAATATTAAGAGTGAAACGAAAGGAGTTCACGTAGCCATCCCTATCCTGCTGGTCTCCGCCCAACTCAGAGCGATCGAAGAAAAAAAATGCGCGGAAAGGGCGGTGGCTTGGTCGTTCCGGCCACTTCATGTGATAATTTTAGACGCGGCGCTTTCGCAGTGTTTTTTTTATTATTTTATCTGAAACTCGCTAGTATCCTTAATTCTGTGGCGTGGAAATGCCGGTCGGAAGTTTCAGATATCGCGTGGTTTGTAAGAGAGGGACGCATTTATCAAGAATAAGCTATCGCCAATGTGTTAATTTTTTAATATTTGCTTGATGAAGAGTTGTTCCCTAAAGTACTAGATTTAGTGGATTGAAAGCGGCATGTGCGGGGCACCAGTCTAGAGACTAAAATTTACCTCGTTAAAATTCTGTTTCGATAAATTTAAAAAGAAAACGTCAATTTTATATTTTACGCTTGCTGTGTCACGGTGTGTGTAATTGTGTTCAAGTATAATTTCGAGAGGGCAAAACACCCACGCGAGTTAACAAAAGTTTGTGAATCACTCTGCCGGAAGAGGATGTCTCGAGTACTGCTTGAAATATCTTAATAGTCTTGGACGCAAAGAAAAAAATTCGTGACTCGCTAAAGCAAAAAAAAAAAGTTTTGAAAAATAAAGTAAATATTTCACAGCAAAAATCGAAACTTTATTGTGTTAATGAGCTGAAATATTTTCAATCGAGTTGGGTCGTTTATATAACTCGAAATATTGCCTTTGCAGGCGTCTTAAATGCCAGCAATTGAAAAAAAGCTCTATGGAAATATATTAGTCGCTTTCGTGCAGCTCCTTCTTAAACTTTGAATGTTGCATCTTCCACTGGAATATGTTACTGATGTTTGTTGCACTTGTAGTTTCCCAGGCGATACTAATCCTCACAGTTTCGCTCGTTCTTCTAGAATTAATACGTAATTAGGCATTATCTGTTTATACAGCCGCAGGTTACTCTGACAGAGATATGGCGATATTGTTACCCTCTGTAGATGAGAAATTTAGCCAGTGCAGTGCAACTGCTAGCCTGCGGTATTTAACGTGCATCACGCAGTAATGATACACAACCGCATGCCAGTAGGATGCTCATCCAGATCGAAACGCGCAGAAGTTGGTGTTGAAACCAAAATCCATTCTTTGCGTTCTCCTAGAAGGTCCTAAAAGCCGCCAATAAGTCAGCGAAAAGAAGAAGAAAACGAGCAGGACCAACACCCGTGACGATAGTAGAGGAAGGATGCTAACAGTTGTGCACTTTATAACGGGCGGAAGCTTACGCTACCTAGCTTAGTGGAACAAAAGATAGCTGAATTGCCAGATGAATATACTTCTAGCATCATGGCACTAAGAGCTCTTTGGTAAAAAATCGTTCACCCTAAGAATGGTGAATCAATAAGCTTCTGCTCATAGCCTTCCCATGGCGTCAAGCAAGCCTGCATCTAAATCAAAATGAAATGTAACTTAAAATTTCAATGTTCGACAATTCATTTAAGACAAATTACTCAAAATTAACTCTAAGATAATGAAGTCCTTTGCTTCAACTTACCGGCCCAGTATACTTCCGTCATATTTAGTGCTACATCGCAAACTTGACTTGGTAGGCCGAAGATATTTTTGTTGTTTTGGTTGCGTTATTTGCCAAGCTCTCTCCAATAGACCAGATTAGACAACCTGATTTATTGGCCTGGACTAATCTCTCTGTACAGTTTTAATGCCAAAGCAATGCCAAACCCGATCAAACCAGGAGACCATGCAAAAAGCCGAATCCTAGTTGCAAGCAGCGCAGACAGAGCTCGCACAACTAAAAACACGCTGTATCGCAAATGAAAGCCAGTCACGCAGGTCAAACTTTGTATTCTTTGGGATTCTAGATAAGAAAAACAAAATACGGTCGGAATCTGAATCGGACGTGGTCGAGCTGTGGGCAACTAAACTTCAACTACATATAAACCCTGATAACATAGACAGAACACACCTTATTGGTTCGTTTCGGGCAGGTAGAAATAGGACATTTTTAGTCAACTTTTATTTCCATAAACACAAAGAAGCCTCAGCGCGTAATCAACTGTACGCACCACAATAGGCTGCTATAGCTGTGCCAGATATACCGAAGTAGCACCCAATGTTGTGCGAACATTTCCTGGATGTTCTGAACTTTGAAGGAACGTTAAAACACTATTCGGAACGTTCTAGCAACGTTCGTATGCGAACATTCCCTACAAGCTAAGCTGCTCAACATTCTAGGAATATTCGTTGGCGAACCTTCGTATGCACAATGTTCTTGGAACGTTTCCTTTCGAAGATTCGTCTGCGCAACATTCTTGGAACGTTCGCTTGCGAGGCGAGCATTCCTAGAATGTTCGCAGGTGAAGCCAACTTTACAAAGCTCTCACAGAAGCTGTGGTTTGAAACACCGTCCACCATATGCCACTTTGTGCCAGAAAAATGCAAATTAAGTGGAGTTCCTGGAAACTTAGCATAAGGTATCAGTTTTATCTTATATGAGTCTACCGAGGAATGCGATATAAGGTGTAGGAGAAAAGCAATGGTTTTGAAAACTTGATAGTGAACTTGGCGCTCACTGCGTATGAGGAGGGCAGTTTTTAATAGACCAGAAATTTAGTATCTGGGGTTTAAAACTTTGAAAAAGGTATTTCCTAATTGAATGTGGGATGTCATGTGTATTGGTTCTTAAGCTCGGAGTGAGTAATCGGTTATGTTAAAAGCACATTTTGAATGAAAGAAGTTGACAAGTGACAGGTTTCTTTCTGGCAATGTAAACATTGGGCCCGAATTGTGGTCGTGAATATCTTCTTGCATGCCGTTCCATTCTGAATAGGTTAAATTTGCCTTAGCCGTAGCAAAGCGCGTTACAATATACAAAAAACGACGTGTGGCATTTATTGAAATTCTAGTTGTGTGTATCTATTGCTCGTAGCTCAGCAGATTCAAGATGTTCAGGCCAACATAATCAGGCGGCCTTGATTGCAAACAATTACACCCAAAACTTGGGACGTCCACAGAGCCGCGAGAACTCAGGTGACCTTCTTCAGCTACGCTATGCACCGATGACATTCCAGATGCTCCTGCATGAAAAGCGTATTTCCATCGCCCACGATGCTTCTCCGGACAAGAATCGTGAAGCGCACCTCTCGAGCTGTGGCCAGTTCTGTCGCTGGCCACAACGACGGGTCCCTTCAACAAGTACCGTGCGTCGCCGAATCCCAGTGAGAGTCGCAATCGAGCTCGAGCTCTGAAGCCGGTGCAAGTCACGCGGAGAGCGGGCAGAGCAGAGAATGCCCCCGTTATATCACCTGCAATGGTCACAATAAAAAAAAAAGGTTTTTGTACATACCCTATATACGCAGAGCCTGAAGTACACGACAATTTTGGTTGGCGATCCGGGCATGTCAACATCGACGCGCACACTTACGCTTCGCTTCGTATCTTACAGCTACTGTTCAGTCCTTTAGCTCTTGCTTTTGCCTTGATTGCACTGCTGAATCGCGAACTGTCAGTTACTAACGGCAGTCAAAATGACCGACAAGCTACCTACACCTATTGGTGAAAGGGCGAAACTGTTGTTCGAAGTCTCGGTAAAGTTAGAAGTTATGAACAGTAAGGTAGCAAGAGAAATTGCAGGAATGTCTCATTCCATAAAATCTATGAAAAAAAAAACTTCGAGGAATTCAAGACCATGGTAAAAAACAACGCAAAAGAAGTGACAGAAATAAAAGCCTAGCAACTTCAACTAAAAAAAAAGAAAGACGTTCACAAATCTTTGTAATGCGAAAAAAGAGCGCAGCTCTTGAGAAGGAGGAGGGGAGAGTACGGAGGAGAGAATATGCCCCTCCTCCTCCTCCCCTTCTATCCTCCTCTTCGTCCTCCTCCACTCTCCTCCACCTCCTTCCTACTCTTCCGCCGCCTCTCCCTTCCTCCACCTCCTCCATTTCTCTCTCCTTCTCCTCCTTCTTTTCTGCTCCGTACCTTGCCTCCTCCCTCCTGCCTACCCTCCCATCCTCCTCCTCCGTACACTCCCCTCCTCCTCCATAACCTCCCCTCCTCCCACAGTTTCCTCGCTAAATTTAGCTGAAAAATTGACGCCAGGTGACCTCAACAGCAATTCAATATCCAGCTAAATTTAGTGGTCAATTGAAGTGTTGTTGAGATTGCGTGACGTCAATTTTCCCGCTAAATCTAGTGGAGAAACTAAATTTGTTCATAGGTGACGTGACACCAAGTCGTTGTGACGTCATTTTCGCTGCTAAATCTAAATTTAGGTGGGAAATCGAATTGGTGTTGAGGTCACGTGACGTCAATCGATGCTTGATGCTTGCTCATGGAGGTGCTCACCGATGCAGTTATGCTTCGCTAGTTGAATGACGTGGTGGGGCGCCAAACCCCAAACTGAGCGAAAAACTGGGTGGAGTCCCGAAAAACTCAGTTTTTGAACTGCTTAACTTCCTGTATTGGGTCCCTTACAAAAAATTTATATCTGGCCAGATCTGAAGATTTCAGATATGGCCATATCAAAAATTGGCCACATATAACCTGATATGGTATATCTGCCAGATATAGCCTGATATCCCTGGTCAGGTATGGAAATCCCAGATCTGGCTAAGTAAGGAAATTCCAGATCTGGCCAGGCATATCAAAAGGACACAAGCCTGAAATCAGCACTTTATATCTTTTTATTGTCTACAATTCTCCCAAGTGCCCCGGTCCGCACTCGAGGAATTATAGGAACGTGACAGCTCCTAGTGATCGCTAGTTTTGACCAATTCCATGGTTACACAGTTTCGAGTGTAATTCGTAGTCACCCTGAACAAGCGTCCCATAGGGCTCAATGACCTGTCATATCACTTTTAAAATTTCTCGTCAATGGCAGCGTTTATGATACTGTGCATTCTGTCCAACCTTTAACCAGGCTGAGGCGCCGAAATCTCTTACAATATTATCATTCTAGTGATTGTTGTTTTAGCAGGAATTACTTAAAAGCCGAGAAATCACAACAACCAAAACCGGGATTTAGCTCGGATTCAGCGGAGCTGTTTCTAGCATTTTTTAGCGTTTCTAACTTAATATCAGCGCCTTTGAAACTGACGAGAATGATAATAATGTAAGAGATATGTCTGCAGCTCATCCAGGTTGAAGGTTGAACAGAATGCACAGCACTGACATTGGCGAAAAAATGTTAAAAGTGATATGACAGGTACTTGGGTTCAATACGACACTTGTTCAAGGTGACTCCGAATCACACTCAAAACTGTGTAACCATAAAATTGGTCGAAATTTCCGATCACTAGGCAGCTGAAGAAACACCGTCCCCATGATTCCTCGAGTACGAGCCGAGGTGCTTGGGGGATTTAGCAAATTGTCTATTCCGGCGTAATGTTAACACTTCAATATAATTAATTCTACATTGAAATCCTCGTGAAAATTAGCACAAATAATCTCAAACTTAAGCTTGTCAAAGCTGGAGTTTGGGATTATTTGTGCTAGTATTTAGCTTGCGAACAATGAGTCATTCACATTTTGCTAACAAAGTAAATTTTTAACTTTCTTTAAACTTTTTAATATATTGAAAACCGGCCGCCAGATAAAGCTGTATATACGCCAGATAAGGCTGTGTATACGCCAGATATGTCTGTATATACGCCATATCAGGCTGTATATACGCCAGATAAGTCTGTATATACGCCAGATAAGTCTGTATATACGCCAGATAAGTCTGTATATACGCCAGATAAGTCTGTATATACGCCATATCAGTCTGTATATACGCCATATCAGTCTGTATATACGCCAGATAAGTCTGTATATAGGCCGTATATAATCATATAATGTTTGATATGGCCAGATATGGCCCAGATATAAGATTTCCATACGGGGTAATATCCAAGATGCGGGTGTTACTGGTCACAAAATGTCCAAAAAGGGGGATTTTTCGAGCCCAATGTCAGCTGTTGTTCTGCAGGGCGAGCGCGCGAGAGCTTGCTCTGCAGAAGAAAGGTGCACATGCAGAAGAGGTGCCACATGCACAGTGCTGTCTCATGAAAAAGGTAGATTGAATGTATACCGGCGTTGGAAAACAGCGGTTGAAGACTTGAAGCTGCAACACGCCGTAACTCGGCGCGTTTTCCAGCGGGCAGCAGTAACTGGTTCGATTCGCTTGAGTGGCGTGACATTAGCTCTGTCGTCCTTCGCGCTCTTAGCGCTGAGTGCTACGGTTCACGATGTGGTGTGCTCTCGGGAAGTTATAAAGCTCGATGCAAATGAAATCTAGTTTACGTATTTCGACACGCTCAATTTGAGTGTAATTTGGAACAAGCAAGTAAAGGATCTTTTGTAAGGTTATTTTTAGTCATGGGGGAAATTGATGCGCATTACCTATAAACTCATTTGCATTTCTAGGTGCAGTTCCTGTTTGTAAACGAAATCAGTACAGTGGATGTAATGCCGAAAAGCGGGACATGTTCTATTCTTCTTTTCTTGGTAGTATATTTTCTAAAACTGTGTAGGTTTCGTTGGCGGAATATCATTATAAGAGTTTCAGGTAAGTGCTACGTAAAAAAGTGTCTCACTCACCGCGATATTTGAAGAATATCGCGTTATGCTAAGTTTGTGCTAATATGCTCATCACTTGGACTCTCAGACTGAGTGCAACTTCCACATATTTGCCGCATCTGTCGAGCGTAGACTGCAAGTGTATTTTGATATTTTCGAGTGGGGACAAATAAAGAATTTGAACTTCAATTGAATTTGCTTATTTGATATGCAGTGCTCAGTAACTGCTACAACAAATAGATAGTACGTACCGCGGTAAAGACTCTCACAATATTCACTAATTTAAGAACGGTGCAATAATCATTATCGAAGCAGCGATACATCTTGATAAACCGCAACTCAAGCTAAAAAAGTAAACTCTCTGCTTGCGTCGCAGGATTGGCTGCTTCATATCTTATCGATTCCCCGCAGAAGGTTCCTGCGATTAATTAAATGCTGAATAATTAAAGGGCTATTTTACATTATTAAAAATCAATCATCTTACACAACCTCGTTACAACTACTTGCATTTCGTCCTAATAAAAATATTAAAACACAAAACCGGCGTATAATTAGTGTATTTTTGAAGCGCGAGCAAAATCACTCCTGCAAAAACTATGCATCGCACAAAAAAAGACGAATTGATACCGTAGTGTTTTTTTTTTTTTTGAAGGGCCAATTAAGAAAGGATTTTAGCATTCAGCATAATTGTGTTTTTAATTAATTTTCAGTAATTCAATATTGAAGATTGATTTTAAAGGTATGGTTTTTTAATTAGAAACTTCACGCGAATCATGGAAAACTACTAAATTCCCCTACATCACATTGATACGATGCACACGTCACATTATACGGATTTCAGAAAGAAACAAAAATGTAAAATTTGAACGCGTTTTTAGGTTTCGCTATCTTATCGCAACGCATCTCCGCGCCCGCAGTCCCCGCTCCCGGTGGCCGAAGATGCGTCGCCACGCGTCGCACGTAGATGAGGCTAGACAAGAAAGCCTCCGGACTGCCGCATGAAGTTCGCCTTTTTGACGTCGGTGTCAGTGTGAGGACGCACTTATATGTAGAGAATGTAGGGAGGGGGAGGTTAAGTTGTAACCGCCTCCAGCGTGGGCTTCCCACCTTCGACAACGTCTCGGCGTTTCCTGCACCTGCGCAGTCAAAGCATGGCAGAAGGCACGAAGCGACTGCGCGAGGTCGGGCATTTGAAGATGCACCTTGACGCAAGTTTAGAACATGGGTTAGGGGGTGTTTGTGAAACGCGATAATAAACGGCGCTTGTAAGGACGGGGCACAACGAAGGAACACGGAACACACGCGCGCTGCCTCAAACGTAAAACATATTTAAAAAGAAACAGACAGCGATACAAAAAGAAGTAAAATAATAAAGGAGATAAGATAAAAAAAGAAACAAAGGCGTAGGACCGGGAACATAACCTTATATTTTTGTTTTGTTCTTAGCCGAGACTGAGACAGGAAAAGAGGAAAGTTTCAAAGTAGAAGAAAAATGAACAGTCGAGGACACGTCTCTACCCTCGACTGTTCATTTTTCTTCTACTTTGAAACTTTCCTCTTTTCCTGCCTCAGTCTCGGGCTAAGAACAAAATGGTTAACATCCACCAGCTCGCCTGCGCACTCACTGCATTATCATAAAGTTATAACTAGTCACTCATAAACCGTAACTTTCGAATTTCACAAAGTTGAACATAGTAATTCGTTTTAAAATATTGTAGCCGCAAAATATTTTGAGGCTTCTTCATTAAGTTTTTATAATTCAAATAAAATCCGCAAAGATAACAAACTCTAAATATACGTGGTGTAAAAAATAAAATATAAGTTTTACGAGGTCGTTTCACCGCAAAAATAAACTTCGCATCGTCGAACACTCCTTTTCCGCCTCAATGTAACGCTAGGGGTGCGAACCAGATACCAAAGTTTCAGAAAGAACCGTTATCTTCTTCAAAAGTTATAGGCGATTTTCCGAAAATTTTAAATGGTAAAAAGGCGGCCCACACAGTTTGGTGGAACAGCGCAAAAAGACGTAGGATCAATACGAAGAAACACACAGACAGGGGGCAGGGTGTTTCTTCGTCTCGTTCCTACGTCTTTTTTGCGTTGTTCCCACCAAACTGTGTGTACCACCAACTAGCCGAACTACATGCCTTGTTGCGGCCCACACAGCTCTGGAATACATGAAGTTTTATGGCAACGGATACCAAAAACGAAAGAAAATGGGGCTTCAATCTTCTATTAAAGTTTTGAAAAATAATTTCGAACTTTTAAACTAAATAACGGTTAGTTCTGAACTTTGACATCTGATTTAGATCGCTAGCGTTATATTTCAGAGGAGAATAAGCGTTCGGCGATGCTTTGTTCATTTTTGTGGTGAAAAAAACTCATTAACTTTGTTTTACTCTTTGTGTGTGTGTGTGCAGGGGGTTGGGGGAGATTAAAACAGAAGATAAGTGGTGCATACAACTTCTGGACTCAAAAAATTTGAATTGTACTCACTTATTCATCCATCTATTATGTACCCATAACACGTCGTTGTGCGGAAATATACTAAGTTTAATATGATGAAACAGTTCGAGAACAGCTCGAGGTAAATACCTCCGAATAATCGGTTCTGGGAACCTAACTACTGAATCGTTTGGTACAAATGCACATCCATATACTGTATTAGAACGTTACGAGTGTATACGCTAGTCTGTCGTTGTCTAAGACTCGGTGAACTAAGATTGATTCTCTAGAACGATGCTCGTTCAAAAAAGTCAGTTCCAAACACGGAGATTAGGACATAAAAATATATCGACATTGAAGATTCTTCACCGCTTACAAACCCTCGATGGTAATATAAATGAAGCCTGGCTCGAAACTTTCAATAAAAGACGCGACTTTTTTGGGAGCTGCTGAAAATTCGGTGTTATGAATAAAACTAACAGCGTCACAAATATTGAAGAGAGGCAGAGGTACAAATAAAAACATAATATCGAATTCCGATGCGACTCAAAAATTCCGATTGCAAAACGAAATGTGCTGGGAACTGATCACCGCACAAGTTTAAAAAAATCTCTCCCAGTAATCACTCCATCCCTGTCATGCTTGCACCGAAAATCGCTACGACTGCAATACATTTCACGAAAAAACTTGAAAAAGATTCGTGGGAGTCAGATTAAGTTGAGGCTCACACCTCTTGCACAAAATATTTTTCTAATTTGTTTCCTGTTGTCGAAGAGACGCAGAGATTTGTGCGAGAGAAACCTGCAATCAAGCAAATTAATCACAAACAAAAGCTGCGTCGAAAATGTTGTTTCAATCACAAAGGTGGCAGTGCTGACGATACTTGACTATTGAGTAAGAAGATAATGAATTTAAACGCTACGACACTCTACGCAAGCGAGGTGCCGTAAGTGGAACATCATCTATGCTATACTGATAGCATGCAATCGTTCCGAAACGCCTCTTTTGGCGCATAGGAACGCAAGGACGAGGAGCACGCGAAGTAAAGGCAACATGAAGAAGGCGCAGGTAACGACCGATGATGAGGCAGCCAAGCCCGCATCGCCATTGGCTCAGGTCCGGAGGAAATAAAAGCACGCGTGTGCGTTTAGGTGGTAAATGAATTGCACGTAGTGCTCAGGGAGCAGACGAACTTGCACGCCGTACAGTCAGGGACACCTTGAGAAAATCGGGGCATCGCTTAATATGCTCACGTTTGTCGCTTCGTCATTGGTTCTTCTGTGCTCTTATTAGCCGATGCCACAATGTGATTGGCCCTGAAACGATAATGAAGTGTCCAATACTTTTCACTCTACGTGTTTCTTCAGTTGTCGGTGACCGTTGCACCCAACGACACTGAGACAGAAGCTTCCTTGTGGCGGTGTAATGTAGAAAAAAAGGACGAATTATTTTGGAGTTATTTTTTACCTCCATGGTAACCATGTACGAGAGTGTCTCAGAAATCGGAAGTGGTCGCTTCGTGAGCGCTCTAGTTGGGCTCCGGTACATTGGACGACCGGCGGCCCTTTTGGTTTGGCCTCTTGATCGTGGAGATGGCGTTGAGATCGCAGTCGCGTGATACAGCGGTTAAGGCTCACTGGTTCTGCGAATAACCAGAACATTCCGCTGCACTAAGAGCTGAAGGCTCCCCGAAGTTGACCGATTTCCGCCGAATTAGGCGATGTTGGAGGCAGGCTGATACCTCTGTGTAAACAAACGCCAATAGCGGATTCGCTATCTGACAGTTTCTCCCGGCACTTTCCCAAACTTTATCCTGGCATGGTCGTCGTGCGTGTTTTCTCTCTTCCCGCGCTCTGTCGGCAGGTCTGCAGTCAATGTGATGATTTGTCTTACGGAGCTTCTCCAACACAGGATTTGACATTCTAAAATAAAGGTACATCGAAATTTAAAAAAAAAAATTAAGAAAAGGCCAATAGAGTGTGAAATAAGCGAGGGGAGAGTGAAAAAGGAAATGACAAATATCCGCGTTCCGTCCTCGCTCGCGGGGCACATGAAATGTCGTGCTGCCGTTTCATTTCAACGGGGATATGTCATGTCTTGACTTCGATACGCCGAGCGAGGGACCCGCAATTTCGCCCTTCTGCAAAAAAAGGGGTGCACTACCCCTATCCCCTTTTCTGCAACTTCTTTTCTTTTCTAATTACTTTTTTCGCCCTCGGCCCTGCTTTTCACTCTCGAGTTTCTGTGCTGTGAAGATTCTCACGATTTTCGGACTACCGATCTCCATACTTTCGCACATATTAAGAATACTTGCCCCGCATCTTTGTTACGCAGTTCGAGACATGTTCAGACGCTTCACGCAGAGTGAAGAGGTAACAAGTATAAAAAAAAATATCATGGGGCTTAAAAAAGCGACACATGGAAAAGCGAGATAAATTAAAATCGACAATATTGAATGTTGTTATAGGTGGCCCTGTCGTCCTATATATTTAGGGTTCTGCGTTTTCGGTTTTTATTATTTCAAAATTCGGCGTACTTTTTTCGGTGTATATTTTAAAATTCAATTTTCGTTTTTTTTCGGTGCATATGAAATAAACACCAACGGACACCGGATTAGATGATCCTTGTAGCTCTAATATTTGGTGATCACTCAGAAGAATAACTGCACAAATACATTGAAAAAAAAAACGGACACTTTTGGCAAAATGTGTGAAACTGTAAAAGAAACAAGAAGAAAAAAAGAAGTATAGAAAAAGTCAGATATGAGACCTATGCACAAAAAACATGGAATTTCACCTTCTGTATATCATGATTACGTGATCTTAATATAGTAAACACACATGTACTTTCCCAGGTTCTCGTTCATCCGCACGCTTTCTTTCCGGTTAATATTACCTTGAGCTTCGTGAATAACACTGGACACTGGCAGGCTGAGGAGGTGAAGCGCTGCCTGAGCCAAAATCGGCCAATCATCCAAATCTGACCGCCAAAATAGACACGGTGCGATGTTTGGAAGCACAACATATTTCGTATACTCACTAAACTTTGGCTGCAGAGCTTGCATCAAGTCAGTCTCCCTAACAATGAGTTTGAAAACAGGCTCGTACATAGCGAAGTCATGGGGCATTTCGGACTTCACGTTCCGATCGATGATGCGCCCATTAAATTATAACGTCATGATGGCATCCGTGTATCCCATTCATTCGGACATGTTTCCATAGACACTGTCGTTTCACTTTTTCGCCATGGCTCTGCGGTGTGACTAGAAAGTCAAAGTGGCCTTTTTCGGTTAACACCGGAATTCTAGGAAATGGATTCGACGTATTTTTATTGGTTTTTATCGGTTTAAACGGAAAACGCCGAACCTACACACTGACCTTTTTCGATTAAAACCGAATTTCCGAAAATGAATTCGGCGTACTTTTATCGGTTTTTATCGGTTTAAACCGAAAACTCCGAACCTTGTATATATTGCAGCGCTGTTCACATTATTCTTCGCATCCGCATGGAGAAACCACGCTGGTTTCTTGATAAGGCCAAGCTATACTGTGGCGCATATTTATTTTTACAATACCTGTGTTGTGGCATTAACACAAGCGCCTACAAGTGTATTCTACCTTTTATTTAACATTTTATCTATGACAGCGTGTGAACGCCGAATTACAAATCAGAAAAAATATCTGCCGGGTCCGTGACCCGGAGGTTGTCGTGTTACATGCCTTAAAGGGGTAGGGAAACGAAATTTCAGCGCTCATTTTCTAGCTTGAATGTGTTGCATGTTGCACCCTAACCTCAAAAACACCAGTCTTCCATTGAAAGGCACAAGAAAACTAATTTTAAAGCTAAATAAACGATCTTCCAATGTGCACCTCAGTGGATGCATGCGGAGCCTATTTGGGAGGTAGTCTAGCAACGTTGTGGAATCTGCTACGTAGTCGTGACATAGCAGATTACTCTGGCGCAGCGCCGCTCTTTGGCATTTCAACATTTTCCTTCTTAGCTTTCCTCCTCAACTCACAAATCGCGCATCGAACCAAACAGTCCAAGAAGACGGAAAGGGTGGACTCTCCTCTTTCTCGGACCCTCGTTTGTGCAGCCGGATGCAGCCATTCTCCCCCTAGAAGATTAGCCAGTCGCTCAAAACTCGGACAAAAGTTGCTTTCCCCACCCCGTTCAGCCCTAAGCTGACAGTGCTGTGGAAGCTACGTGCTCCTTGGGCCAGCCACACGCTCGTCACCCCACGGGCACTTCGAACGGCTCGGTTGTAACGCGCTGACGCTATTGACACCACCACAACGCTGACAACGCCACCAAGGGCAAAGCTCATAATCCCGCCAGCCTTGCTACGTCACGAATGCGGGGAAACTTTTCTTTCTGTTTTTGTTTGCGTCGGATATCCCGCGACGCATCGCGCCCTCCGTTCTCTTCTCTTCGAGCGCTCGCTCGAGTGCACCGTTTGGAACGAAAAATATAGCCAATCGTTCAAAATACAAACGTGCGATTATGAATTACGGTTATTACACGTCATGCTTGACCCATTTCCGAAAGAAATTTGAAAATTTCAATTTTTGGTTCAGTACCCATTTAAAGCAAGCGAGGCGAAAAATTGGGTTGTGGGGATATTTATACCGCGTGTAGTTGGTCAGCCATTTAATGTTGCGACGAGTCACTCGCTGTAGATGAGCAATTTAGCCAGTCCAGTACAACCGCTAGCCTGGGGTCTTGGACGTGCACCACGCAGTAGTGATACACGACCGCACGCCGGTACGATGCTCATCCAGATCAAAACGGGCAGGGGTGGGGATTGAACCCAGGATCCCTGGGCTCTGCAGCGCGAGCTTTCGCTCCACGCGCGTCTAGCTGTTTACCGATCACCGATCCCCCCAAGCGAGGCGAAATCTCACACATATTATGAATTTCTTATATTACTTTGCGTCCCCGTGTAATTGTTTTTGCAAGGGTGTATGTAAAAGCTTATTCATGTTCAAGCCTACTTGTATTTCGCAAGCCTGACGCAAATTTTGATTAAAAAGATCCATTTAATTTTTTTTTAATGTGGCCTTGAGAGCAATCTAAAAATATATCCATCGATCAAAATAGGCTGCCATTTACTCAGCTAAAAGTGACCATTTCTAATCCAACGTGGAAATCTTTAACTGAACGGACGTCTCGTTTTTGTTCCTGTTTTTGAGTATAAGGGCTAGCAATGAGCTCGATCATCGCCTTAAGAATTTGCTTTTTCTAAATCACGTGGGCAAGACCAGCCGATCGCGCTTTACAGGTGCGTTCCCCTTTATCGGTTATAGTCACTGATGTTGGTCATCCATAACACTTGGTCGGTTACTTATCTCAGAGGAGCGGGATCCTGACATATCGCAGTGCTGTTCAACTATTCCGGAATACGTGTTGTACGAATTGAGACACACGTATGTCTGTCTCAACTTCGTCCGTTACTCTATTTGAGACTGAAAGAATGCCCATGCCATGAATAACTGGCAAAATCTACGCCAACAGTTTTTGTTTTAGTGCTGTAAAATGCAGCTTTTTTTTAATCATTTATCAAGTTAAACGAGGCCTGGTTTGCTTCGAGGAAACTCGAGGGTTATAATCGTTCGAGTAGGGATGCTCCAGGAAAGTACTCATTAAGTAATTTATGGTGCGTTTTTATATTGTTTTGTAAGGCAAGATGATACCGTTCATCGTAAAAATAGCGCGAAAACACGAGAACGTAAAATGCACACACGGGACAAGTGCTAACTATCAACTGACGAATTCTATTAGAAAGATAAAGAAAACTACCCTTCATTCTATGGCAGTGCGATCCCGCGAAATCACATTACATGACTATTAATAATAGCGTAATGACAGGGGTTAGAAAAGCTATCCCAAATCTCGAAAATGTAATATCATTATCTAGCAGGGCCAACGACAGATTGGCTGACGCAAGAGGCTTTCATTTTTTTTTTGTACGCCTCCATTGTATTTTTAGGCAGCTGGTCATTGTGCTTAAAAATTACTTCTGTGTCACTTAAACTTGGCCAACACCCACAGTGACAACAATCAACCACAATCCCAATGCATTGCAAAATAAGAGTAAGCAAATCCTTTTAACCAACTTTGGTGATCTCTTAAACGGATGTTCGAACACCAGCCCGTTTGACCGATATATACCTGCCCGCATGTAAAATGTATCTTATTCACTGCGCCAACAGTACACGGTACGAACATTGTAGCCATATTTCACGATGCAACCCTGACTATTTGTTTTGTTCTTCTTTCCTTTGCGCTCTTCTACGACGGGGCAAATCTGGCTCAACTGGTTTCTTGCCGAAAAACCGACAAGCACTCCGTATTTTGAGGCGGCCTCCGTCAACCCGTGCGATATGCGGTGAACGTAAGAGATGGTAGCCACTTCTGTGTTATCCACGTCTCTTTCCACGCAGTCTCTCCCAGGATCTACCTGGATACTTTTCTTTACTATGTCGCAGGCAGAGATAATCATTGAGTAGTGCTATGTAGCCGCGCTATTTTGGCTGAAACGCTTTCCTTCATATTACGTATATTCGCCCTACTTTTAGGAGGAAGTCCCACCAACTCGCAAAACTATGCATTCGTCTAAGTGATAGTGTTACCAGAAGTGTTCATTTGCACTTTCAGACCAGCCTGATTTAACAAATTAGTTATCGCCGAGTTATTTCTCTCCGCAGATTGCCCACAAAAATAGCCTACTCGATATCCCTTGACGCCTCGCATAACGCGTGATAACTAGTTTATAGAAGACTGTATATTCGAGGACTGTAAAATAAATAACATAGTTTTGATTCTTCTCGGACATAGCGCGCGAAGAAGGAAGCTAATTGCAGGTCACTGTTTTGTTCAACGACGTGAATGCCATATTCAAAACACTAGCTCGTGTAAGTAACACAGGAGGTTTACGGTTTATTTACGATTCTGCGCTTCACTCCGTTAATGCCAAAACCGGTTTCCCGATATCACGAATGCAGCATCGCTGCATACATACAACCTTTTCCTTTTCTTTTTCTAAAAAGTAAGAAAAGACCGGAGGAATTAAAGGGAAGGAAAAAAGGAAGAATGGAGGAACCACGCCCGCATTGCAATGCGAGGACCAGCTCATTGCCGAAGCAGCTGCCTCCAGCTCGGACAATAAGGAGGTCCTTTCGCGTGCCACCACGACTCCTAAAAAGCCTGCTTCCGTCGCACGCACCGCGCACACAAACACACACTACAAGAAGCACACAGAGACGCTGCTTGAACAAACGCACTCACACGCGCGCGCACTAAGTGCCGCGCAACTCCGCGCAGGAAAGGGAAAAGAATTCCGAGACGGAGGCCGCTCATAACGCCTCTGTTCCTCAATAACACCGTCATCGATCGCGAAGGAGAGATAGGAGAAAGGGGAGAGTACTAGAAGGAAGGGGGGGGGGTGAAGGGGGGCAAGAGGACAGGTGTGCCGAGGCGCGAGAGTCTCACGATATGGTCCTGTAGCGCCACCTATTTCGTATCACGCGTCGGACTCTCTCTGCCATCACCTACTATAAATTCCGCGACCTCCGCAGACTGGAAGAATGTAGGAGGCGTGCGAAGAATGGAAGAGGGAAATCGTTTTGTCACCGGTGTGGAGAAGAAAAAAACCACATGAAGAAGAAAGCGTCTTGCTCTTCGCGTAATTTGGGCTGTGAGAAGTGGAGGAAGGAGAGCGGGGACAAGGCGGAAGGAGGAACTGCTTTGGGCGGTTGAAAGAGGGAACTTGGAACGCCCAGGGATGTCGTAAAACGTGAAGGGGTTTCGGCTCTTTCGGGTAGAAAGAATGAAAGGAGTGCAGCACAGTAAGGAGTGGAATGGGGAGGAGAGGGGGAGGGAGAGTTCTAGAATCTCGGATTGTCGCTTTTGAAAATTAATGACTGGCTGTGCAGGCGAGCTCATGGTGTTTTACCGCGTATCGGAGAACTGTAACAACATGTATGCATTTACCATTCTGTCATAGGGGCACTCTGTGTGTTATGTTTGGAAGAAATACTAAGGAACAAAATGCTTTCACGTTTCGCTTTTTTGTTTGTTCTCGGTCCCGGGTTTGTGTGATCTATAAATACAATTCACTTGTTTGTCATGTATTTTCTTTCATGTAACCCCTACAATAATGCCCCCGGGCGATGTAGGTATGTGAATAAATGAATAAATAAAAATCAAGATGGCCATTTCGTAGACAGTTTAGTAGGAGTGATAACGCGATGTCTATAAGTAACAGTACAAGGAAGTAATTACGAAAACTCACGCCACTACAACCTCTCACCGTAACAAAACAGGCAGAGAAAAAGAGAAAATGAGAAAGAGAAGGCGAACGAAAGGAGAAAGCGAACGGAGTTTTTTGCAAAGCGAGGACGTCGAGCATCACAGCAGCGCTTTTCTGATATCTTGTGAGAAAAATAAAACGGATCGAAGTCATGTTTAAGAGTCGGCAGTGCAGTTGTCACCGCACGTGCTGTCCTACGACGACGCGATTACGCTCGCGGTCTCAAACGTTACTTCCAACGACACTGACCCTTTCACCAAATGATCAACAGGGCGCATTCTTACCCGCCTATTTTCCACTTACGTACTAAATTTCGAAAGACGTACCGCATCCGGAACATCGGGCATGCCGGGAACAGAGAATTTCGCACCCACGTGATCATCGATCCGATGGGCATGACAAACGGTAGCCGAACGCGAAGGCAGCAGGTCCCCATTTTTCATTCGTCCAAGGTAAACATGCGCCTCGACGGGGATTTTCATCAGTTCTGCTGCCGTGTAATCCTTTTGATCCTTTTGTTTGAGAGCTTCCCTTTTGTCGAGGCATGATATTTTCTCTCTCTCGCTCTCCGTCCCTCCAGTCTCCTCTAAATAAAAGTTCTTTTTGCGCATGCGCGTGAGGAGTTTCAAGAAGCGACCTCGAAAATAAAAGGCATTTCTTGGAACTCGAGCTCTTAAAAGTAAACTTTTACGAGTTGCGTCCAATATTCATTTCTAGATTCCGCCCTGAAAAATGACGGTTTGCGATCCTAATAATAATATGGGTACTAAGAAAATTTCCCACTGAGGACACTGACTATATACCAACGCCACTCTACGACATCACGCCACTGCGGTGGCGCTGCTGTCGGTACTGCGCATGCGCAGTTGCTTCCCCTCAGGCGAGTCTGATTTCTGCCCAGGCGCACTGCCCGCACACGAAATGAGAAACCCTCGTGACGTCACACGTGACGTCATTATGGGAAACGCCCCATAATGCAACGCGCTCGTATGCCGACGGCGACGGCGATGCCGCCGGAAACAAGCGCCAAGAGCTGTGCTCTAAAGTTTTAGAGCACAGCTCTTATTCGCCCGTTTGCGGCTTGAGCGTCGTCGCCCTCGCCGTCGGCGTCGGCGTGACTGCGGGTTGCATTATGGGGCGTTTCCCATAATGACGTGCACATGTGACGTCACGTGTGACGTCACGAGGGTCACGAGATTATGTCACGAGGGTCGCAAAAGGGGAAGAGGAGGAGGGAAATATTTCCGCTAAATTTAGCGAAAAAATTCACCGCTAAATTTGGAGAAAAATGTTCGCGGCCAAATTTAGCGGGAAAACTTTCCTGCTAAATTTAGCGTAAACTTTTTGCGCTATATTTAGCGGAAAAATCTCCCCCCCCTAAATTTAGCGGAAAAATTTCCCGCTGAATTTAGCGGAAAATGTTTCCGCTAAATTTAGCGGTAAAAGTTTTCCGTTATGTTTAACGGGAAACAATCCCCGCTAAATTAGCGGAATAATTTCTCCGCTAAAAATAGCGGAAAAATTTACCCGCTAAATTTAGTGGAGAATTTTTTCGCTGAATTTTGCGGGAAATGTAGCAAAAAAATGTACGTTAAATGGGAGGTGAGCTGAAAAGGTGGAAGGGAGGGGAAGAGGGGGAGGAGCGCCATACCAACACCTCCTAGAAGAGAAGGCCAGAGCGCTCCGAGTGGTTACGTCACAATGGCGGAGGAAGGAAGTCCATAGCGCAACTACGTGAGAAAAATTTTGTGGCATCGACCGCATCGACGTGAAAAAACCTTTCTTGTCGAGCGGCGGAGGGGGTTCGTGAGCGTTTATCTGACATTAATATATGTTTTAAAAGCGCAGTATTGTACATTTATATATATATATATATATATATATATATATATATACATTATAAACAGTATACAACGCGCTATCAAGGTTGAAAGTACTATTTTTTTATTTATGATCATCCCCGTAACCGCGGGACTACGTGCGATCCCGCAGATCCCCACACTTTTCGAATGAACCGGTCCGCTGCGACGTTTTCTTCCCTCGTACGGACTCCGATTCTGGTAAATTTACGTTGTGTTTGAGCTGCTGACTGTCTAAAAAGGAACCCTGAGACTTTGAGAAGGGAAGGGAACCGAAAAAAATCCAGTCATCGCTGCAGGGAGCGCACGCGAGCAAGAGATGGGTCGACGACGTTAAGCTGGTTAAGCCTCCCACACTGCTGCCACCCGCTGCTCTCGTGTGTGAGTGTGTGTGGTTCTTTTGATCCTTCCTGTGGTTTCTTGATCGTCACCGCAGTCTCGGGTAGTTTTTTTTTTTTGTGTTCGCTTGATACTACGGCATTTACGTGGATTCGCGGAACAAGTCCTGCTACAGTTTGAGAGACATATGTGGCAACCAGCCAACGATGACACTGGTCGATTATCGATAGACCTCTCTTTCGACAGAGAGAGACCTAAAGTTCGTGTTCAAATGTTTTCGCCACGGATATTGCGGGACGTGTGGATGCGATCGACAGGTGAGTAACAACTCATTTACGGGCTTTCTTGGTCATGTGGGACGCGAGTAAAGTGCTGCAGTCGGGTTGTTTTTTCGTTTTGTTTTTCGTGACAGAATGGCATCTTGTTCGTCGTTATCCGTGTGCGGTTGCGTCGACATTTGTAAATATGCGTGGTAATATTGTAGTTTTCACTGGAAGGTGAATAACAAGTTTGTGTGATTATACAAAGTGCGTTGTTTGTGCTTATCTGTTTATTTATACTAATGTTATTTTATTGCCTAACCGCTTATACTGAGTCTAAGGTAATTAAGTAATTATTGTATACAAAATAAGATATTTTGTTCTAAGGCAGCTCGAGCCCATAGGGAGAAGTAAATTAGTTGACTGTAAATAGTAAGTTTAGTACCCCTGCCACACGGAAAAGGTAATATATTTTCATTAAATGATATGGGACTTAATCAGCTCGAGGTCTTGAGTGATTATATGAGCGTCGCAAGCTGATTTGTCGACCCCATAATGTCATTCGATTGAAATTACATTACTTTTGCCATGTGGCCGGGGTATGATGCAAGAATTCAGTGACTGCACGCGATAACATCGATTACATGATCGTAAGTGACACTTGTCTAGCCGTGTCCGCGTTGACTATGTCTACCTGATTTTAACTGTGATTTGTTTTGCTGTGTCCAATCACTGCGTGTCTCTGCCATTTTGTCGAAGTGTTTCTGTGTAAAATATGCATTCCTACAGCAATTATTGAGTGGCTCAATGTTTTCTCTTATACGCCTACCCCGTACCATTTCATCCCGATTATTTAGCGGTGTAATATTTTGCCCGTGTAATAAAATATTTTCGAGACCCGTTGCTATGTGCAGCTTTCATTTTAGCTAATAAGACACGCGTATGTGACTAAAAGCGCGTTACGACGGTCGATCCACGCGCGTTGCCTTCGATGGCCTTCCTTCGCGCCTCCGATGGCCTTTCTGTCGCGACGTCACGAGAAGAGCGCTACGGCCTTGTCTTCTGGGAGGTGTTGGCCATACCCTCCCTCCGTCCCCTCCCTCCTCCTAGTCAAGAGCGGCGCTCTAATTCGGCATTACGGGGAGTTGTAATCGTCTTTCATTCTTTTATCCCAGCCTTCATAGGTCAAACTGCAAAGCTATCTATCTCTGTAGGCTAAGAATAAATACTTAAAAGTCCTTCATATATTTTCCTTTTTAAACTCCACGACATGGTCAATACTGGGTCGAGCCCGCATCGGATGTCGAAAAAACTATAATTCTACGAATAGAACCTATGAACTCTATGACATCAAAAGGTCGACGTGAGATTAGGACGACTGAAAACAAGGAATATTTGGTGCACTTAACACATCTAGTGTTGCTGCGTCAAACAACCTAATCAAATATTCAAAAAATCGAACAACAACAACAACTTTATTATGTTTACATTTCTGCGTTTTTGGTCTCAGGGTTTTACGGTTAAAGTTTAGAATGCCTAGCTCGCTCGTTCTTCAAGTATTATAACAATTCTGTTTAACACAGCCGCAGTTTTGCTCTTAGTACAATGTGTATGCCAGTAGACGCATCCAGTAAATTGAATGGAGTGCCACAATTAAAAACAATGTGAGGTAACAAGAAGCACAGTAGTGGCGCGCCGCGTGCGTCAAATGACCACCTATATCCATCAGTTTCCTGGCGTCGATGGTGGGAAAGGACCAAGTAGATCCGCTCCGATCTGCTGGAACGGTGCAGTCGGGGGAACAATCGGCTGCAGGAGACCTGCCGGCTTCGTCGGCTGTTCTTTGCGTCGCTGGCACTCGTGGTACGATCGTGTGTAAAGGTAACGGTCTTCGGGACCTTTGGCCAGTAGTACCTTTCACGAATTCGGGCCAGCGTACGACTGTAACCAAGGTATCCGGACGTCGGGTCGTCATGGCAGGCTTGGAAGATCTCCTCTCTAAGTTTGGTAGGGATTACCAGCAGCCATGGCGAGCAGTTGTCTCCGAAGTTCTCCTTGTAAAGTACACCTCGTCGGAAGACGAAGGTCAGCAGGGCTCTCGAGAGGACACGCGGGATAGTACTCCCTCGTCCTTCGAAGTGCTTGATTAGCGCATGCAACTCAGGATCGTCTCTTTGACGTCGTGCCATGTCGTCGGTGTTCACTGCTCCTAGGAAGCACTATTCGTCATCGTCGTTGCTGCCGGGAGATGTCTCAACAAGGACTCTGAAGAGGCAGTCGGCGTCACTGTGCTGGCGGCCTGACTTGTGCAGCGCCGTCATGTTGAACTCCTGCAGTCGGAGACTCCATAGAGCTAGGCGTCCTGACGGGTCCTTAAGGTTCGCAAGCCAGCAGAGCGAGTGGTGGTCCATGACTACGCGGAACGGGCTCCCGTACAAGTACAGACGAAACTTCGTGATTGCCGAGACGACCGCAAGGCATTCTTTCTCAGTCGTGGAGTAATATCTCGCCGCCTTGGACAACGTCTGACTTGCCTTCTTGCACTTGAACCAGTACCGCACCAAGTATTGTGTTACTTGCGTCTGTGTGAATCTCGGTTTCCGCATCCTGATCGAAATGTCTAAGAACAGAAAAAGTCTGGAGTCGTCACTTCAGCTCGTCGAATGCCTGCTGCTGCTGCTCGGCCCATTCGAACTTCTCAGTGTCCTTCGGGAGGTTTGTAAGAACTTCCGCAGCGGTGCGGAAGTTCTTGTGAAATCTCGAACGAAGAGCCAAAAGTAGACACATATTCCAAGGAGCTTTCGCACGGCCTTTTTGTCTGTCGGTGGTGGAAATGCTGCGACGGAGAGAGTCTTCTCTGAGTCTGGGGGAACGCCTTTGTTACAAACCATGTGACCTAGGTACTTCAGTTTATCATAGGCGAACTGCTACTCTGACGGTTCGAGGGTCAGTCCGGAGGTCTGTATGGTTTAGAGAACAGTTGGGAGTCATCGCCAGTGCTTGTCGAAGTTATCGGAAAACACTACGACGTTGTCGAGGTAGACAAGACAGCTCTGCCAATTCAGTCTCGCCAGTACCGTGTCCATGACACGCTGGAAAGTTGCTGGCGCCGTACATAGCCCGAAGGGCACCACCTTGAACTCGTGCTGTCCATTTGGCGTTACGAAATCTGTCTTTTCTCGGTCCCGTACGTCGACTTCGATCTGCCAGTAGTCGTTTTTCAAGTCCCGCGATGAAAAGTACCGAGAGTGGCGCAGCCGGTCGAACGTGTCGTCGATGCGGGAGTGTGGATAGTCGTCTATCTTTGTCACCGCGTTCAGCTGCTGGTAGTCCACGCAGAAACTAAGCGTTCTGTCCTTCTTCTTAACCAGTACGACTGGATAGGCCCATGGACTGCTTGAAGGTTGGACTATGTCGCCGTTCAGCATCTTTGAACTTGCTCCTGGATCACCTCCCTTTCTGTACGGAGACTCTGTAGGGCGATCAATGCACAAGGCGCGCGTCGCCCTCGGTAACAATGCGGCGCAACGGTGGTTTGGCGCCCCTTCGGCGATGTCGCAGAGCAGTCGTGGTATTCGACGACTAGAACATCTCGTACTTCGAACACGCAACAGGGTTTTCGAATTTACCAGAACATTAAACTGTAAGAATTATTAAAAGACGCGTAACTCCCAAGAATCGAACCCTGGGCCTCCGCGCTAAAGTCAAGCACGGAAACCAGTCGGCCACGTACACGCTCGCTCGCCGATGCGAGTGGCAATATCAGGATCAGAAAAACGCTCATCTATATAGCCTCCGTTAAACGTGCATTCTTACGGTCTTGAAAAGTTCAAGTTGGAGCTTTTTCTAAAATTTTAGAACCCTAGTGAACTAGTTCATGCTGTGACGATATAAATATGGGCACCACAATGAAGTGCGTTTTGAGGCCCTGCCACCGTCCTCTAGAAGGGCGCCAAATTTTGTTTGTTTGTTTTACTTCCAATGAACGCAAAACATAACTATTTATCTTTGTCCTCGCTCTAAACAACGCCTGAATTATTTCGGAAGCCCCGCGAACATCCATTTTAAAACAGCAGAACCCATCCTTTGGGAATGATTATCTACGTTAATGCGAATAGCATCAAACGGTGCGGAGTTATGCGCGTTCGTCAGGTGGCCGGCACACTCTAGATACGCCAGCCCACTCTTGAGGCGATTCTAAATTTGCTGACACTTTCACAGCCCTGCGCACGATCTCCGCAGCCCAGCACGTGCGTTTGTGTCACTTAGGAAGGCGAGCAAAGCACGCGCCATACGCACAAACACTCAAAATGGTACCGACCAGACTTTCTGGCGTCTCAGCTAGTCTCAACCAACGGTACTCTAAACGGTTGTTTATATCTTTACCATAGGACGCGCTTTACAGCGCTGTCACAGCTACCGGTGCGCGCGCGTTTCATGCACGAGGGCTCATTCCGCTCTCGTGAGGCTGAGCACGGCCGCTACATCACCCTCTCCCGAGCGCGGGAGAGGGTGAGCTAGCGGCCGTGCTCAGCCTCACGAGAGCGGAATGAGCCCTCGTGCATGGAACGCGCGCGCACCGGTAGCTGTGACAGCGCTGTAAAGCGCGTCCTATGGTAAAGATATAAACAACCGTTTAGAGTGCGTTGAATGACTGCCTTCATAGCTCTGTGGTTAGCGCGTCTGCCTGCTGATCAAAGGGTCAACGGTTCGAATCCCAGCCGGCGCCGGTCTTTTTTATTTATTTATCGACCCGCGGCGTAAGAGGTTAGATAGCCAGATAGATAGATAGATAGATAGATACATAGACGAAAAGTGCGTGAAGTATCCAAAGAATGCTATTCGCATTAAAAAGAAAAAACATACCGTACAAACCAAACTGAGCTGCTCAGGATGAAAAGACGAGATATATTTTTAAGGCCGACTGACATTTCGTTTCCGGTGACATTCGTACAAAATATTTGCAACTTTGGAGGCAAATGCTATTGTCACTGACAACCTCAGAAAAGCAAAGCGTTCAGTTTGATGCTAGCGCTTCTTGCTCTGTGATTAATTCTTCGGGTTCACTAACGGCTCATACAGCAATCTCATTAACCGCAGAGTGATCAAATGATTCCCGGGTCACGCCCATGCCCCGCGTTTTGTTAAGCTGTCAGCGACTACTATTGCGTCCCAAAAACGTCACCCACCAATCCGAGAGGCGCGTAAAGGAAGCCGACCACGCGAATAGCCTCGGAGGCTTTCGTCGGGGAGAGAATCATGTGTGATCAACGCTCACGCGTCGGTTCCACACGAGTTCCTTCGTCAAACATGGCGGTCCGAGCGACCGCCCAGGCCACGGTTCGCTAATCCGTGACCGCTGAGTGCACACGGATCCCTCTAGTCGCCAGATTTGGACTCGCCTCCCCGGTTTACGACGCAATAAAACTGATAGCGAAGAATCCCCCCTCACACACACACACACACACGCACGCACGCACGCACACACACACACACACACGCACACACACACACACACACGCACGCACACACGCGCACACACACGCACGCACACACACACACACACACACACACACACACACACACACACGCGCACGCACGCGCACACACACACACACACACACACACACACACACACACACACACGTACACACGCACGACGCGCACGCGCGCGCGCGCGCTCGGGCAATTTTGTACCGTGAAGCCCCGTCTTCGGCTGTGTAGGCGCTTGAGTCGAGTTCCCGTTACTTCTCCGCCGACGTACTTCGAAAAAACAAAATTAAAAACAGTTACTGTAGTTGATGCAAGGGTATAACTGGTTCCGAGTAAATCCCGACACGCATCCCCTCCCATTCAACCTTTCTCGGTATGTGCGTATTGCGTATGTAATTTACGCTGAATTATAGTAAAACCTTTCTGTAGATGTGCAGATTTAACATAGATACGTTTACGCATTTGTTCAGTCAGGCAAGGATTATACTACTCTACACTTCAACTGTCACGTCCAACTTCTCGCCTCGTTTTCTAAGTTATGCTGTCGTCCGGTTGTTAACTACTAGTTGAATAACTCATTTATACGCCTCTCGTAAAAAAAGAAGAAATAAGTGGTTCAGGGTTAAGGATAAAGGCCCTGGAGCAAAAAGAGATCACAATCGATATGGAATAATGACCGTGTGTACATTTACTATATCACGTCAAAAATGCTTGCTAAAACATTACAGGCTTTTGACGACTTTTCGTAGAAGTAAAATGTCGTTGTGTAAAGTTTTAGCTGGGTTCTGTTGCATCCAGCAGAGATACATTTTTTGGATGGAATCAAACGTCGGATGAGCATTATAAAATTCAAACCTCATTGAGTCATATTGAAAGGCACTTGTACACAGCGCAGGCTTAATCGGTGCTAGTGGTCTTTTCTTGTCAGTGACAAGGTGAGGACTAGAGGTAGCAGCTTATGTTGTCCTGCCTTCAGCGCGAGCTTTTTAGCATTGACCACGATTTGGCGCCTTGTACACCTCAGCGCCCGTGCACAGCTGCAGCACGGCGAAAGGCATGGAGTGCGTGCTAAGTCTGTCCGTGACAGCAGTTGTTATTTTGTATTCTCTTCTTTTGGCTAATATGTTGCGTTATTAGGTACTCACACTGATCTTTATTGTAGTAGGCTGGATCGCAGATCAAGGCTTGTCTTGCTAGGGTCGAGCGGCACCACCGGAAGCCATCACTTGACACCAGCTAATGCGTAGGACTCTAAGGGGAAAATGAGAAAAAGTGTCATTTCCCCCGCTTCTAAGCTGTTGTAGGCAGTGAAACGTTGTCGCTGCTGTTCAGGAAGCCAGCCAAATGGCTTGTGCACAAACATTAAAACTGACAGCCCTCACAGTTATTATAAATTAAAGTTTTGCGGTCGAGAAGGACTCCGCTGCGCGAAATATGTAGTGCAGCTTAAGCCCAATCAGACAAGAGTCACCTAGAGTTACCGCGGAGTCTGTGGCGTTTTCGATGAGTTGGGTTTAGCAGACGACAAACTTGAAGGCTTTGCTACGCGGAATTCGCTCACTCCCGGAAAGCCGCTGTCAACATTGAACTTTTTCGACATTCATCTACTTCTGGGCTTCCCCGAGGGCGGTCTTATTGACGACAAGTTCCTTTGTTTACTCTACTACGTGAGTAAGCTTGCCAGCTCAGCCGTGGGTGCTCCGGCACGTTTGATTTTCTTAATCGGCGTTCGAACTTTTGACAAATACCGATTCGATCTCCAATCACTTGATATAATGATCGCAGGACATCATAAAATACTCGCCTTGGACCACAGCATTCCAGCCGTAATATTCTTACTTTTGTTTGTTTCTCCCATAGACTTGCGTGTTTCACCTGGTGTCAAGTAATAGCCGCCGGTGGTGCCACCGACAAGCTCCCGATCCGCAATCCAAACTAAAAAAAAAGATTGGGTAGTGTGTATGTTTATACAACCTAGAACTTGGTCTGCCTCAACGGGCGACGGGTCCCCCGGCTGTAAATGAGAAATTTAGCCAGTGGAGTACAACCGCTAGCGTGGGGCCTTTAATGTGATTCAGGCAGTGGTGATACACGACCGCACGGCGGTACGATGCTCATCCAGATCGAAACGGACAGGGGTGGGTATTCAACCCAGATCCAGCCTACTACAATAGAGATTAGTGAGTAAACATATTGGCTGCTCTGTTTTGCGGCACTTTAAAACACGCATTTGTAAATAAATAAATTACAAATTGGCTGTCATCTTTATCTTCAAAATCTGACAATGCAGTTAAGGTGGGACAGTTTCAACTTTCCTGGAAGACGTTAAACAGTCATTTTGGAGAGTAAAGAAAAATGAATATTTAGTCATTTATTTTGAAAGGTCGGGACGTCAGGTCTGATTACGTCATAATATCACGGGACGCGGGGTTAGCTCCCAACATTAGGAATGCAGCCTGCTTCAGTCGGCATGCATTGATGGAGAGGTGAAGCCTTGTTCGGAAAGCGTTGATATGTCTGAGAACCGATCATTGAATGTTACGGTTATCTAAAAAATGCCAGCGTTTCTGGAGGATGCGGGTTGACAAGTTTTGTGATGCCGTGTAGCCTTTTCAATTGTTACTCAGTGAAACACATTATTACGATATTGTTGCACAACACGTGCGGCCGGCAACAAATGACGAATAAGCGTCCACTCAATAAGATAGAAATATCTTATGGAAGCCGGGCCGTGCGCGTGGAGCATGCCGCGCGATGGTCAGGCGGGCCACAGCCCAAGCGTCGTTGTTTTTTTAGTCACATTTTCCCCTCCCTTAAAGATAACGACCCGTCCGACGAAGAAAGGAGACTTGAGCGTAAATAGAAAAACAGACAGCCGCAGAAGACAAAGGCGAAGACGCACAGAGAGAGAAGGGCTGCTGCCGGCCGCGAAGGAAACAATTGCGTTCCAGTGTACTTTGACCGGCAACCCCTCTCAGCTTCCTTGCAGACGTTTGTGCCAGTCGCAGCTCCAGAACGTCGCGATCCGAATTGGGGAATTCATATGAGCGCTATTAACACAAATTGTGCCGGGTACAGGGCAGGTGACCACCAGTACACGTCTGTCTTTGAGTCACGTCAATAGTTCATCTTATTCACGCCACTCTTAATTTATCACTTTCATTAAAACCTTCGAAACTTGCGCTCTTTGAACATTTGTCTTATCGTATTTTTGGCATCTGCGGCAGTACAGGTGAACGGGGTCTGTGTGATGGCGTTATGGGCTGAAGGTGGATCGGCTTTGGTGGAGGTCTGCTTCAGCCAAGATTCAGAGCGATGACGACGATGAACTGAAGGTGATGCACCCACACCTCCACCAAATATTACGAAGATGTGCGGCCGACAGAAAATGCCAAAGACGCGTCCACTCATTGACAGAGAAAAATTTTATGGAAGCAGGGCATTGCGCTCAGGGCCTGGCGCTCGATGGTGAAGCGCGAAACTACCCTTGTGCCGTCGCTTATATCGTCACAATAGCATTATTTTACACCACATGAGACTTTTCGTTACTTCCCTCCAAGTTTTCAAAGTATCCTCAGATCGGTCCCATTTTCTTTCGTAAACTCGTCTTTTCGTGGATTTTTAAAAAATTGTTTTAATTTTTAACGTAAAACAGAAGTCCACTTTACCTGAAATTGGGAAACAAAGAAACAACGTTCATCCCGTTCGAACACAATTTGTCTCAAAGGCTTAGGTCTCGCAGTACAACAAAACTACATTCTCTTCGAACTCAGACATCCCCACCGCTGAGACATGAGCTTCCGAAGTTCAATCCATCACTGCTGTCAGTTTCATTTCTTTTTCCCGCTTGGATCGTCAATTGGAAGAAAAAGAAATTTGCAGCAAATCCCGCCGAATTGTTTTCCGGGTACTAGTTGATAATGAGATAGAAATCAATGACGACGTCAATTCGGTGGGACTAGAATAAGGCGATATAATAAAGGCAAGATCACCGACAACATTAAAATTAGACGTGACGCGACTCCGTGTGACTGTGAGATGACCTAAAGTCACGGAACTTCGCAGATTCCTGGGAGGTCACAGTCACATGGCGTGATGATCTTTTGTGACGATCAATCTTCGTGACGGTTTCTCTTGACTTTTCTTTATTGCTGTTTCATCATAATTAAGATTAATTTGATATAACTTATTTTTGTGTTCAAACTAGACGTCAACATGTGCAACCTACCGCGTCAACACAACGGGTGAACAGCAGTCAATAAAAATGAAAGACGTTTACGATTGTCTGTAATGCTAAATTAGGGCGCAGCTCTTGAGGAAAGGAAGGGAGGGTACGGAGGGGGAAGTTATGCTTTTTATCCCCCTCAGTACCCTCCTCTCCTCTCTCCTCGTCGCCTCCCAATTAGGCGAAAATTTTCGCCAAATTTTCCGCTAAATTTAGCGAAAATTTTCTAGCTATATTTAGCGTGTTAAGTTTCCCCGCTAAATTTAGCGTTGAAATTTACGTCGCGTGACTTCAACTCCCATTCAGTTTCCCCGCTAAATGTAGCGAAGAGACGTTGACGTCCCATAATGCAAAGCGCGCTGTTACGTCGACGCCGACGCCGACGGCGACGCTGTTCAACCCCGAAAGAGGCGTCTAAGAGCTGCGCTCTAAAGCATATTTCGATGTCCGCGAAGTATAGTCAGCTCAATAGCTTAAACCGGCGAGATCAAGTAAAAAAGTGGATCAGTGAATAAGATTAAGATATAGCCTATGGGTGACATTCATCAATCGTGTTTCGTGATAACCAAAGGAGACAAAAACCACGAATAATGTGGTAGTTGACAAAAACTTATTGGGTCATTGTCATTATAGCTCAGCGAGGCTGGGTACGTCAACTAAGACGGACAGAAAAATGACCTCTCATTTTTGTTTCCGTTGCCCTACCCATTTATTTTGTACGCTTTGTGAAGGGAAATACAGCGGAGCATCGTTGTCGTCGTTCATTTCTCATCTACGGAGTTCTCTCTGAAAGGAAGAAAAAAAATCGGGACAGATTTTCGGAAGCCTCCTTTCCAGCCGGGAAAGCAGAGCAGGACGATGAAACACAAACACGTTACACAAATCGTTTCATTCTCAGAGACTTTTTGTCTTGCGGTTTTCTCCACCCCTCTATTTGATCCCTTTGCTAGTTCTGTTCTCGTTTTATATGTTTTACTCTTTTTTATCACTGGGGTTCTAAATGCGACCCATACGTCGCGATACACGGTTCGCGCAGCGAGGGCTTCCTTTCTTATCACTTTACCTCTTTTATTTTTTTTCTATTCTTCATTTATGGCTTTCTTTTCCCCTTCCCTGGCCTTCCCTTAGAAAGGCATCGATATTTGACACGTCTTTTGCTTACTTACAGTTATCTCCATTGTTACATAAACGGGTGGGGAACGTAAGAAGCAAAACAGTCAAATACACACAAGAAAAAAATTACAAACGAAGACGGAGCGGCAACAGTAAGACAAACGCAAGAAGAAAATAATAAACAAAAATAAAACGCGCCTAAAAGGACCCCTCAAGGGAAGAAGGGGCTGTAGATGGGAAGAAGAGCGGAAAGTTCCTTCCCTTTGTGCCGAGGCCAACCATCGGAGTCCGTCGCTACCACCGACGGGGGCGACATTTTTGAAACGCCATTTTCCTCTAATCTTCTTTCGCCATTCTCCGTGTGCTCCCGGGCCCACGCCGCGAGAAACGGTAGGTTAAAACGCAAGCTTTGTTTACAGTCGCTTGAACAAACAACTACACTCTATACCCCTCATATTTTCATCTATGGACTTCAGCTCCGTTTTTCTTTTTGAAGAAGCCAAAGCCGTAGGCCGCAATCCTATTTCTGGTGGGTTTTGGTCGACACCGGCCAACACGAACCTCAATCCAGGTGGCCTCAACCCTTTAATCGTGAAGTCACAATCACAAGAAACAAAATAACAGAAATTATGGTTTTTATTTGGGGATGTTACCATCTTTAGAGTTCACGCATCATTGATCAATACCCAGATGACGTCAATACGCCGCATGTTGGCTACTTGCTTCTTCTAGAAGGTATTCGTATAACTATGAGTTCAGTCGGAGCTTGCTATCCGCATGTGGCAGTTGGCGCAGGACAATGATTGGGTAAACCTAAATCAAATCAAAGACTATCAAAGTTTGATTTATATAACCGACGGTTAGTAATGTTGTCTTGGTGGCTGTAGTAAAAGAGCACTTTTTGTTTAGGACAAACACAAAAAAAAGACCGAAGGCGCGTGTCATAATAACAAGCACGGCTCGTGATTGATCTCAGATTATAGGAAGGTATCGCTTGCTTTGAGAATACAGTCCGTTTCAAAAAAATATTGCAAGCGAAGGTAAAACGTTGGAAGGATTAAACGCATCTAAATCTGTGCTTGTGAATACGTCTGTGATGTATAGTTATCGACTTTCAGCTGTCTTCACTACTATGACTTTTTAAACCAGTGAGACTTTTTTACGATATTCCTACAACAGCTTCGAAGCTTCTTCTGGTGTACTGTGAAAATTCAATTCACTTCAATTAATTTTATTTGCTCCCATCTTAGAAATTGGGAATTAAAAAAATTACACCATCTTCCCGAGGGGAACCATGGGGTGATGCGGAGCATCGTGTTGGTTCCGAGGAAAGAGTCAGTTGCGTGCTGACGTCGAGAGATGGCGCCACCGACTGCCCTAGCGTAGCCCCCTACGCCAGCCTTCGTCGCGGCTCGCGGCAGAGAAACTTGGAACGCTCGCCGCTCGCCGTTTATTTTTTTCACACTTGAAGGAGGGGAGACTAGAGGAGAGTTGCGCGTGCGCGCGCGGTGTGAGTAGAAGCGAACGCACGCGCAGTGCACGCAGCTGGTAGAGAGAGAGAGCGGAGAGAGTAACGCGCAGCTGTTGGAGAGAGGGAAGGAGGAGAGTTGCGCGTGCGTAGTGTGAGTGCGGATTACAAGGCCGCGGGACATAGACCCGAGCAAGAGATGCTTCGCATCTAAAACAGCGCGAAAAGACGAGGACCAGACGAAGAAGTGACACGGACGTAGCGCTGACTTACAACTGAGTTTATTGAACGCAAAATCGCAATTTATACCTGCGTTGTCACGAACAAAATAGAAGAAAGAATTCAGCCCACGCGATAAATCACGAATAAAAGGTAATAATAAAAATGCGCCATGACACAGCCGTACAGAGTACGCGCTAAAAACGAGCAAGTCAGGGAACCAGAAAATTAATCTCTTTGCCTGATAGGGCCACAGAAGGACTGCTTACACATGCTGCACTTAATCTCGCTATCTCAACAGCCTTCAGAATTTCCCGAGTAAGCTGGTCCCTATGACGCTTAACAACCTCACACCGTTGGAAGTCGGGTAGGCAACCACAGTCGGGAAATTCTGGAGGCTGTTGAGATAGCGAGGTTGGGTGCAGCATGTGTAAGCAGTCTTTCTGTGGCCCTATCAGGCAAAGAGAATAATTTTCTAGTTCCCTGACTTCCTCGTTTTTTAGCACCTACTCTGTATAGCTGTGTCATGGCGCATTTTAGGGGCGAAGCTCCTTAGGGGCTAGCCATGTCCGGCGGCCGTCCGTCCGGCGTCCGGTGCTCGTGCTCGTGAGCTCACGTATCTGCTGTGAGCTCACGTGCTCACGTGGTCGTGTAGAAAAAAAATATATAAAAAAATGAAAAAATGATGAAAAAAAAATGTTTGCGCAGTCGGCAGGATTCGAACCTGTGCGGGGAGACCCCAATGGATTTCTTGGTCCATCGCCTTAACCACTCGGCCACGACTGCGGGACGAGTAGGGGGCTCTGAGATGTGGTAGTAACTCAAGAGCTGGGAATGTCATGGATGAAACGTTGCATGTAGCCGCTCAACGTCTATACAGGAGAGGGCGCTGCGGTCAAATGCGTATATATTCGCGTCAAACTTTGCATGCATTGGCTCAACGTTTATAGACGAGGGGACGCTGCGTTCAAATGCTGAAATGCGTATATAACCAAATTCCATACCACAGACTCTCTTTCTGACATGGATGAAAACGAACGAAAGGCTCGGCATGCTGCGGCTCAGCGTCTACGCAGACAAGCACCACCAGAGCTTTGCCCCAATCAACATCATTCACCACGTGGAGATATGGTCAATTTTTTATTATTATTTTTTATTCGTGATGCATCACGTCGGCTGAATTCTTTCTTCTCTTTTGTTCGTGACAACGCAAGTATATATTGCGATTTTACGTTCAATGAACTCAGTTAGTAAGTCAGCGCTACGTCACGTGTCACTTCTTTGTCTGGTCCTCGTCTTTTCGCGGTGTTTTTATTTCCGAAGTATGTACCAACTTGCCGAAGCCTCACACTTTAGAAATTGGCGATGCAGGCAAGGAAAAAGGCTGCAAGAGTGCATCTTTGCAATGCCCCTTGCCCCCTACTGACTTGTCGTCCAGCCTGAAAAAAACAAAACACATTATAAGGCAGAATATATAAGCAGTGATACAGAGATAAATGTTTATCGGTGAGACGGTAGTATTTTGCCGATTGCTTTCCTATGTATCGCATCAGTACAAACATTTAAAAAAAACTTCAGTACAGTTGGTAACGATTACTCAATCATCTCAAACCGAGAATTAGTTTGACGGCGCGGCAATCCCAAGCATCCGGCACTGCCTAGTTTATATATAGTATTTTGCACTTAGTTTAATAATTTTTGGTAATGGATAATTGGGAATTTTAAGTGATGCCGCGTTCATTGTCACAAGATTATACTTGATATATATATATATTTTTTCATTACTCTGGATATTTTTTTCACGTAAAATGCCCGAAAGGCTAGGTTACAGAGGGACCAAACTGTACACATTTGAAAGTGCGCCGTACAGTTCTGTGACTTTGTCCAAAGCTGATGTTGCCGGTGCGATATATTACCTCTACATATTGAATTCCCCACTCGTTTTAAACGAGCTTAAAACACAAAATCGCGCGTAAAATTATATTAGACAGTCAGAAATAACGTGAGACTGCACGGTGACACTATTATATTCAAACATTAACCAAAATATATTAAACGGTCGAAATAGTTAGAATAATAGGATACACACCAGGCGCTCAATTTATTTAAGAATGAAACACAGAACACGAAAATCAATCGAGTAAACGAAGAACAAAATAAAACCTAAGGCAATAGTAAAAAAACTTATCTAACATTCACTGAAGGCACCGGAGAAGAAAACAGACAACGTTTGTGTCGGAATCAAGATCAGTATGGATTCACTTAATAGAAAACGAATACTAAATAAAGGCGCCGAAAATCGAAAGAAACGGCAATAAAATGAAGTGAACGGAACGACTCTAAATCCCGTCTAATCTCCTTTCTATTGCCCGGACAACCAACTGGCTGCTTGGAGCCCCGGACTACTGTCACGCTCCATCCGTTCTTTTTTTTTTTTTTTCTTTTAAGGTACACTTTTTCGCGTGCATGTATTCACGTGTATTTTTTTTTCGAGACGCACTGTGGTTAAACTAAGGCACGCCTTTTTTATTCCATTTTTCTAAGCAGAAGAGCGAACGGTGAATTCAAAATCACAACTTTTCTGACCAGTCTAAAAGCCTTCCCAGCGCTCATTAAAAAAAATGATGAGTTCAAAATATTTTGTCAACAAGAAAGAGCATAATGTTTTCTTTGTTGACAAGTTTGTTTTTACTGAAATACATTCTACGTGCCTGTAGCATCAATTGTCCTTTTTTTATCACGGTGACGTCATGTTTCTATCCCAACCGATAGCGTAACATTCTCGCGAAGCTTTCTGCGATGCATAGCTTATTTACTCGTGCCGAAAAACACGTTTTTTTTTCTTGGGATCTCTCTGTATAGCATAGGAGCAGACGGAAGTGCTGCGCGTTTGCGTTACTGCTCCGTACCTGCTCCGCTCTGGGCATGCGCGAAGTCGCCATGCGCAAATCAAAGAGGCAGTTCGGGACCCGCGGATTGGCGACGACACTAGTGAGTTTTAGTATTGCGTATACGAACGAACGCGGAATCGGACTCCATCAGAGGGCGCCACCGAAACTTCTCGGCACGAATAGCTGAAAAACCGGACGGTGGCAACTTATGCCGCTGAAAAGTGAGTACAGATACCGTGCTTATTAAAATATCGTCGTCATTGGTATTTATAAAAAAGAAAAGAAAATCAACAACCGTATTTTATATTTACGATCAGCGCATCGATCGCTGTGTTTGTACTTTGTCTTAGTCAATACATATATTGCGCTGTCATTAAAAAAATATAAAAAACAACTCTATAAAACTTCAGCCTTGTTCAAGATCACGCTCTTTGTTTTTTAGAAGTACCAACATAACATTATTGTTCCGCAAACGGGACTTTTTTTGTTCCTTTTACTGTAATGTAAGGCATCGCTAAATGCTTTTGAAGAAAGTAAATAAAATAAAAATGCAACGAGAAACGAGCGAAAACATGCGATCAAATCGTTCAAATAGGAAACCTCATTCAAACCTTGATATGGTTCCTTTGGGAATATTATTTTCCTCCTATTTTCATAAATTTTAAAAGAATACGTTACATTACAATGGAGACATATCACACTTCGAAAGGGATTTCCCAGTGCTGAACGAAAAATAAACCAGCTCTGCCACAATTCGATACTTCGTCAAAAGTTAAATTAATAAAATATTGAAAGAAGCAAAAAAAAAAAGGTGCAAGGCGAGGACTTTCTTTTGAACTGTTTATGGGTGGCCCCATCAGCAGTCAATTTTATTATGTTCACTACTGGCATTCAATTTCTTTTCTCGAAGGAAGCCTTCAGAAAACCAAACAGTAACACAGACAAAACTATCACTTCCAATACCACTCTGAACTTTACCAAAACCACCCATAAAGGAGAGCATCCATCACCCGTCTGAGACCTTACCCTTTCTCTTTAATCCGGTCAAGCCTGAAACCAAGCAAACTAATATTATAACAAAAGCTAGCGAAACAAACATTCTCGAACAACAAAGACCTATGGCAACAGCTGAGTGCTTTAGACTTGGAAATCAGATTGCACGCCATCCCCTATCGATATAAAATAAAAACACGTACCGATAAAAAGACACAAAATAAAAGAAGTCAAGAATTGTGACCTATAGACATCCGGTCTCCACCAGAGCAACTCGATAGCACACGTCAGAAAGCAACGACGAGTAATTCGGACGATACTGCGAGAGAGCCGAACACACCGTGCGCACAAACACACACAGAGAGAGAGAGATAGAAGAGAGAGAGAGAGATAAACAAAACAAAAACAGAAGCAAGGTAAAAGGAACGGGGCGTCTTAGATGGTATCTCCTCCCTCCTCCCCAGCAAAGGACAGAGCCCCCGCAGAGAGCTTTTGGAGCAGAGGCTTCTCACGAGTGCATCATCTCCATTTCCGCCGCTAAGACCATTCGTCTGCACACAGCTAGTGCTTCGCGTCTACCGAGGTAGAAAAGAAAAAAAAACATATTGAAAAAAAAAGAACGCATAGGTACCCTTAGAGTGTTTTTCGATCCCTCTTGTGTTCGCCGAGGAGTCCTTAAAAAGCGGAAGGAAGCCCATGCATACGTCGGCAAGTCCGTCGTTGGAACTCCCCGGTGGAACCTCATAGGCTCAGTGAACGAACGGTTCGTTTTGTTTGAATTCTGGACTGTAGTCAGTCTTGCTTTGCGTGGACTGTAGCAGAGCTGACAAGCTACTGTTGGTAATTCGGAAACGCATAAAATAAAGCAGGTGACGTTCATAGCCATACTATGACCATACTATAGCCCGTCATAGTTCATACTATGACGGGACGGTCCATATGTAGGGTGGTTCAAGTCATCAGGCTCGATCGAAAATGGAACGTAAAGATCGACGCCTGCACGTAGCAATCTACACTTTTCGTCAAAGGTGTAATTCACAGGTAGGTTTTTTCTTGTTAAATTACAAAGCGTAGTTCTCTTTTAGTAAAAAATTGGGCCAAGAAACTTGCCAGGGTCTACGGCAGCCAGCAACGCAGACGACAGGGGTCCAGTAGCGGGGTATGCTTGGCGTTCGTATTGATAGATGGCGCTACCTCCTTATCGCGACGACTCGCGACCACCATTGTTTATTAAAATGAATATAATCTTATTGAAATACACCTTTGGCTAAAAAATAAATGCGAACAATAAAAGCAAAACTTAAACTAAAAAAACCCGTCTGCATAACGGCGGTGCTTTTGCTGCCAACGGATTTCGTCTGCGTGTCGTCTGCTTTCTTTCGCTGGTCGGCTGCACCTTCAGGCGCTGCTTCCGACGCCATCTGCCAATACGTATGTCAAACACACCCCGCTACTGTACTTGGTCGTCTGGGTCGCCGCCCGCCATAGACCCTGGCAAGTTTCTTGGCCCTATTTTTTACTAAAAGAGAACTATGCTCTGTTATTTTACAAGAAAAAACCGACCTGTGAAATACACCTTACGACGAAAAGTTTAGATGGCTACGTGCAGGCGTCGATTTTTACGGTCCATTTTAGATCGAGCCTGGCGACTTGAACCACCCTATATATAGAACTGCTGCTGTGGTGAATGAGAATACCGTAGGCAACTGGTACTTCTGTTTCTAGCGATGTGCCACCAGTGAAACGAGTGCAAAATTTCCAAATGCGTAACCACTGCAAGTGTTGGTGTATAATTATTAATTTACCGCTTTTTCTTTCCTTTTTTGCAGCGAGCGGACGACGCTTTCTGTTGTCTGCTTGCTGCGCCTATCGGGAGATGGCGCCACGAGTAAATAGCAGCGCTTAGGGAGCCCTGATACAGAGACTGTCAAATCTCTCGATTGGGGTTACGTGTTTTATGGTCGCGTTTGCAATACGAGCTGCTAGGCGTTAACGAACGTGTTGATCATTCTGCGAGCGTCTCTGCGGCCTGTTTTTTTCTGCCTGTTTTCTTTCTCGCCACGAGACAACGCAGCGCATGCGCACTTGCGACCAATCGGCGAGGGAGGCGCTCAGCATTAAAGTGCAAACGCTCCCCACGATTTTAAATGGACCCTTTCTACAATCTAGGCTCCCTAGTGGCGGGTCGTCTGCGAGGACGAGTAATTAAGTTGACATTGCCAAGTTTCGCACATAATTTTAGCTAGAAAAAATTTACGCCGTGACATTTTACATGGTAAAACTGACCTGCTCAGTGTACATTTCATGAAAGTTGGAGCTTTCTATGTGCAGAGGTTGTTTTTTCCAGCTCCATTTAGAGCGGAAGATCCGCTTGTGCACCCCTGCACTGTAGTATACGACTTTGGCCACCCCTCTTGTACCTCTGGGTGCGCCTTCTACCCCTTCTCAGTAGACGCGTCCGCCGCTTCCCCTTTCCGCTTGACAGCCACATCGGAGTGTGCTCTCGAGTTTCTGGTTCATTCGCCACTCGGCCCTCCTCGTATTCGGTGGCAGATGGCGGGATTCCCCGGGCAGGGCTTTCTCGAAACGACACACTGATGCACCTGCAAACTGATGGGCGGAGGCCACCTAAAGTCGTTTGTTCGGTCAACAGAGGCGCCGGAGTGGCAGTCGGGCTCCGAGGCGGCGAAGGGTGGGCCTCCGAGGTTTCGTCGTCGAGGGTCGTGCTTATCCAGGGCACACTCGATCGTATGCAGATCGCAGTCGCCAGAAGTTTTCGCAGTCAGCGACGGCGAGCCGTTCGAGCTTTCGTCTTGCCGATTCGGGCACCGTCATATCAAGAGAAAAGGGAATGTGGAAAACAAACAAAAAGACACAGGTGTCGCTAAAATCGACATTCTGTTCATTCCGATTAGCAATGGGTGGTCCGATGAGAGCACAGTCCCTCAGTGCAAACAGAAACACTATATCTCGCCCATAATTCAAAATAGACCTTGTGAAGGACCTGTTTGTACTCTTGCAGGTAACCATATTGTTACAAAGCACGTGTGTTTGAACAAAGGTTGTACGGGTTGCCACAAGAGCTGAGGTGTTCGTGGTCGGTCCAATGTCGGTGTTTGTCTCTTTTTATGGTCTCGACGTGTAACTGTTTTGAAGAAGTGACTGAGGGATTTCTTCTTCTAATTATTTAAAGTTTCTAAAACGTCCAGAAAGCTTCTAAATATTCATTAAACCACATTGGGCTTACGTGTCGTGTATCTCAGACGAGCTTTTTACCATAACGTTCACACCGGTGTATTCACCCCCTTTGAAATTTAAACAGCATTTTTGTCGCGGGGTACTTTCAAAATAATAAAATTTGACTATTTTTTTCTAGTTCATGTAATAATGTTGATCACAATGTTAACATAGTTGCGATGTCTGTCCCAAGATTGTGACCGTCAGATGATGCTGGACAGAAGCAGTGTCGCGTTGCTCTAGACATGGACGTTGTTACAATCAAAGCTTACGTAGGAATTCGGGTTGTATATTTTATGAAATCGCTGTGGTGAAAAAATAGCCGCAGTCTAACGATGTCTGTACATAGAGCGAGTACCCTGTGGATTGCCAACTCCGGCGTGCGGTTATGGTGAGCACTGGTACGATACAATCTGAACCAGATCATGTGGCCATTTGGTCTGGATTTGTGTTAAAGGGGAAATATGTAATCTGCTCGTTTTGTTTATTGTTCTTATCGACTACTAGTGCCTGGAGAGAAAAACAAATACTAGGTTGGTCTGTTATGATAACGAAAGCATAATGTTTTTTTGCTGTATTTTGAGAAAGTAAAAAATCATTTTGTGACCGCGCTTACAACCAATTCTCGCTTGAAATGTTTAGCCTAGCTTGATTGAAAAATAAACAAAACATAGAATGATCATATGTTTGGTTTTGAGTTTTCAAAAACAAAATGACGTTAGCCTGATATGATGCACCAATTTCGCTCTAGGTAGAAGGGGTCAAACAACAAGTGGGTAAGAAGCTGCAGGAAGGACAAGTCTCAGAGCAACCTTCCCGAAAGTCTCGGGGCGTAGACCGACGTGTCGCCAAGACAATCGACTTTTATGGGGCATCAGATCTCCGATGTATAGATTTCATAGCAAGGCTGAAATAGTATTGAGATGAAAGAGACAGTGAAGGACTAGAGGAAGGGGCGAAACAACGAGAAGATTCACCCCCAGCCTTTCTGAAATCTAGGGCGCGAGTGTGCGGCTCTGTAGAAAGACCACTTTTCGCGAAGGCCAACTCATGAAAATTATCTTCCAAAGCTACTCTACCGCTCTTCTTTCTCTGCTAACGGTGAAAAGAAATAAGCAGTAGCTATTTCAATAGATCAAATAAATATTTAAAGGAATTCAAGACTCGCGAACACTTTCTTGTGTTATTTATGCTCCGTCCTTTGTGAGGTGGAAGATACTAACTGGAGTTGCGTTCGTCTTTTCTTCTTTCTGCGAACGGTTTTACAAACATTGAGAAAGAAACACATCTAAAAGACTTTGCTCGTAGCCTCATGGCGAGGTTGGCTTCCTTCTTTTTTACACCTCACCTCTAGAAGCAACAACAAGAAAGTCAAATATTATCAAAAACGGAGGTCCAACAACAGGGACACTGGGCAGCGAAATAACTCACGTCTCAGCCAGCCCAAGAATTCTAAATGTACCAAAGATATTTATAAACAAGAAATAAGAAAGAGGCAGAGTGACCCAAAACGTTCTTTCAACAAAAAATTAAAAAAAATTAAAAAGAACTTTGCTTGCAATTTAAGATTTACTAGGCTGGAACTGTCCACAGTTTGCATTTTCCATTACGACTAGCCTAAGTAAAAAAATAAAACTAAAGGTGAAATGCATCCATAAGACAAAGGAGGGAATAGATGCGTCTGAGTGCGTCTCAGCGGTTGCGCAGGATGACATTTAAATGGACTCTAAATGGTAATCATTGACTATAACTACGAAGACGGATCACTCTCTTGCCCCCGGAAAACGAGATATCCTGCCTGTATCAGTATAAAAACAAATTTAAAAGCAAAATTTAAAAAGAGGCAGAAATATAGGTGTGACTAAAAAATAATAGAAAATGCGTACCCATAGCACATAGAGGGTGATGCCTAGAGACAAACACTTGAGGGGAAGTGAAGCCAATTAGAGAGGTATTGGGCGGCCAAATGAAGCAATATCTAGACGGAGAAAAAAGGCGCGGTTAATCTAGACGCCCTAAAGTGCTCATGGAAAGAAACAACAAAATATATATACAATTGAATCTGGGTACGAATTGGGCATGAAAGACGTCGAATAAATAGTGGTAGTAAAAAATAGGTATTAAGTTATTAATATTATACTAGATATAGGCACACGTATATAAATGTTGATGCTCAAATATTGCTTCAAATACAAATACGCTGAGACCATCACGTGCTTTGTTCGTGTAAAAGATTAAGAAACAAATCTATTAATTTTTACGCGCTATCATCTGCAGACTCGTTCTATTCTTAAATACCTAAATAAAGAAGTATGCAAAAAAAAATGAAGACACAGCTGGCATTTTAGTAATAAATGAATATGGCAGTGAACACAGGGCTGTCTAGACTGACTCCAAGCAGTCGAAGAAGCCAACTTTCTCAGCAGCACGTCGGCTGCCACAATGAGTCTTCCGAGCGCTTGGTCATTAAGTTCTTCCAGCCAACTCCGACTGCCTTGGCCATTCGTTTAGACACCAAACAAAGCGATTTGTATCTATTGGCGGGAGAGATCTTCTGATGCACGAATACCACCCTGACGGATCTCAGACATCATGGTACAAAGAGGTTCCCATATATATATAGGTGTGAAAAAAGTATAAAAGTATAAAACTCTACGTACTAAGAACGAATTCTGAAGTGGGTAGGTCTAAAATGAGGTATACACAGCATCCAGTTCTGACGCGGGGAAATGACTCCTTTGTCGTCCATTCTTCCCCACCTGAGGCCTGCACTTGAGAGGCGCCCAAGTCCTCTCCTGCCGCCTGTTTGTCGCGCGCGCAGCGCTGCACTCGAAACGGTCGTTCATCTTCGTTGAGACTTGTTCCTCCCGAAGAATTTCGGCAGACGATTCTCTTTTGCGTAGAGCAGTCCCGCGATGCGTCCTAAAACGCAGACCGAAAGGGTATGAACGCCCATCTTGACTACTTTAAAGATAACAAATCAAGCTTTTTCGGTTAGCAGCTTTAAATATCTTAAAGGCTTTGATTCCGTTTGTATTTTCTATTACTAGCTACATAAGCCGAACACGAATTAAAATGTAGTTCAGTAATATCGGTTGATATTTTTATATATTGTTGCGTACAGGAAAATCTGTCTACGTGTTTGCTTCAGTTTCCGCCCTATGCGTTTTTCTCTGTGGACCGGCAAGAGGCCCAGCTGCTGCGATGCAACCTCATCGGCTTGAGAAACGTAACGGAGCCCAAATTACTGGTCCTATTTCGAAGCAACTGTCGCTGGCTAGGCCTGAACGAGCATGGGGAAATTTCGAATTCAAGTTGATCTCTCATTTTAAAACTGTTCGCTGCGCCCGATAGGCTTGTCTACTTGTTGAAACCTTTCGCGTGATATAAAGAGCAGTGCGCGTGTAATTAAAAGTAAAGACCTTTACATGTTCGAGAAGCACACCGTGACGTTATGGGAAGCGTTTTAAAATATAGACTAGCAAAAAGGAAGCAAACATATTTTAAAAAAAGAGACGTCATCTTTGCAAGCGACTGAGAGGTCCACCATCACTGACTTTGGTGTAATATTTTACTGCCCACGACTATCATGTAGTTTTTACGTTGCCGTGCGTAATATTTTTTATTTTGTTTGTTGAAACATTGTTTATTTTAGGTATGAATTCTAGTTGGAAAAGCACAAAATGGGAATATAATGGTTCACACGCTGTCATCAAACCAGGCACGTAAAATTACGGCGGATCAAATCTCTCCGACCTTTGCGTAGTGTTTTCTATCTTTGTTTCTAATCGCCTCGAGTTCGAAGATTGATGGTCCCGTCAATGTACCTAAAGGGAGTATCCATTCCCCTGTCTGATTTCGTTGGTCACGTAAAAAATAAAAAATACATATATGGCTCTAAGTTTGAGCGGCCTCTATTTCAATGCGATTTAACCTTGAAATAGCAAAGCTAGCACGATATGAAACCATCTTGGATCAGGAGCAGCTAAACGTTCGCTTAGATGTTATTTAAATTCCGAATACATTAAATCGGACCCGTCTTTGTGAAAACTGAGTCGCCACCACTCTATTGCGTCAACAAAGCACAAAAGAACGCGACCAATTGTTGACTGACTTTTTCCTTTTTCTTCTAGCACATTCCCCCTCTCTGCGCACATTCATCTCGCGCAATCTCGGCGCGCCACGAAGTATCGCGTTAACAGCGGCACGATAATGGAGGGCTAATTTTCTAATGGTCGGATTGGACGAGCATCGTGTTCATTTGACGTCGCCGCCGCTCAAAGAAATACAAAACACACAAATATATCATCTAGAAAAATAAGGGACAAAAACGGCAGAACGCGCATGGGACACGCGGTGAAGATTCAGTGGCATGAAGGCCGGGGCTTGGGCACAGTCGCGAGGGGGAAAATGAAAAGATGAAAAGGGGATTAAGGAAAAAGGGGAGGGGAAGGAAAGATCATCACGTGATGCTGTCTTTTAACGGTACGAGAGTGGTGAAAAGAAAGACAGGAATACATCATATCCTCTCTCATTTTTACTCTCTCAAATAATAGGAAAGAAACATAACAAAATAGCATGTTTGCGAACACGCCGATAACGCTCCTTTGATCAGCGCGCGCGAGTGCGTTTGGCATTTTGGCGGGTCTATACTTTATTTTTCTTACTACGCTTACTGTGGCTGCCTACCACTCCACGCGGTGTTTTGCTGCTTCCCTCTTTATAGTGTTCCCATTATTTACCGGCTTTAATAACGAGCGCGCCGCCGAAAGGGAAAAAATGAAGCAAGAAAGGAGAGAAGCGGTGAAGATAAAGGCTAAACAGGCCAACTCTTTCCCGGCGAATACTGTACGAGCTCTTAGCCCCGGCTTTGACATATCTATTTTTAGATTGGTTGGTTAGCCTTTGTCGGGCTATTATTTTTCGGCTGTCACGGGCGCTTCATTGCACCTCGCTTAACCCCCCCCTCCTCCTACTTTTCCTTCTCTCCTTCCTCACGTTCCTCCCCGCAGCCTCCTTATTACAAAACCTCTTAATTATAATTTATTGAACCGCCCGAGACGATCATTGCTCCGCTTTCCCTGGCGCCCCCATAGATGCTCTCGATTTTGTTTTGTTTGTTTTGTTTTTCGATACACCTCCTTAGCCCTTCTCATTTATTAGTCTGCTCTGCAGAGCGCTTAAATGCGGAAGGAAGGACAGAACCGTTCGGATCCCCGATTTCGGCTAATGGAACACTCTGGCCTTCGGATCGTTTTACGTGGAAATTGCAATTCATTAAAGCATAGAATCTGGTTTCTTCTTTCAACGAAACGCCCTATCAAAGAACTTTGTTCGTCTGCCCGTTCCTTTGTACGTGCATTTCCCCGTTAAATTTAGTGGAAAAAAAATCGCATCACGTGACGTCAATATATTAGGTGAGAACATGACGACAACGTGATAGCTCACGTCACATGGGAACGTCACGTGAAGTGTCGAGCGGTGTGACGTCGTTACCCACGTGGTATCATGACGTCACGTTTCGTCGGATCACCGGACATTATTGTAGTTTCTTCTGAATTTGTTGTTGTTGTTTCCGGATGTTGAAAAATATGTAACATATACATTTTTTTTTGTTCTTCACGACTAACATTTACAGATGCTTATATTTTTTTACCTTATAAATGTAGTGTTTATTTTTCCTTGTTATTTTGACTTTTTTAAATTGTGTAATGTTTTGTAGAACTGCTATTGTTTAACTATCTTCAGCTGCTGAACTTTAGGGGGCAGAGGCTTGTTCAGCACGCAACAAACCAGAAAGACAAAAAAAAAATATTAGGCAGCTACATAATAAATTTTTCAGACCAAATAAAGAAAAAAAGTTTTCAATGTATTTTAAACAAATTTAGACGACCTATCCCTCAAGATTGATTTTCGTCCGCTATAGGAGTTTGGAAATAAAGAAGAGCGATAAGCATTTTGTATGTCTGCATCTTATGGGTTGACAAAAATGTTCGTGCGTAACGAAGGTAGTTGACTACGTGTATATTTGACATGTGACCCAAGCAGTATTTGTCATTTGCTGCACCGGTGGAAAGAAATATTACACAGTGCGCGCGTCTTACGAAACGTCTAAGATCCCAAGCGGTAGTCAGCCCTTTACAATGAACACTGACAGGGTATTTGTGCTCGCCAATGTATTTATTTGTACGAGACATATGAGAGCCCGACTACCCAGACCACAACTCGTGGCCCCTAATTCGCTTTCTTCCCGCTCAAAAACCGCCGATCGAGAACTGGCCGGTTTCAGTCGCGCTCACTCTCTTCTCCGTGGTCACGTGCCGTTTTCTATAGTTTAGACACACACACCAAATACAATCACGGTGGTGGGTCATCGAAACCATAACACTCAATATGAAAAATAGGATAAACAATAATACCCATTTTTGTGGCTTCTAAAAAGCTGTAAACACGTTGAATCAAAAAAAAAAAAAACAAGTTACACAGAGAAAAGGAAGCACTCTGTGCATTCTCTGCTTAATTCTAAACCTGGCGTCATATCGCGGGAGTCGCGGGTGGATGGCTGAAGGAAGTGGACTAAGCGATGGCGTCGGACGACGGGCGTGGGACCTCTGCTTCAGAACTGTCCGTTCACGGTACCAACAAATCTGTCTAGCTTCGAAAGAAAGATCGTTCACCGATCAAAACAATTAGGATTTATTCCGTACGACACGCCCGACCACCAAGCTGATTTGCACGGAGACGTCGCCGAGTTGTCGCCAATACTCCTGGCTGAAGGCATCGCTCGTCTACGAACACGAATTTAAGAGCTCAAAAAACGCACAAAGGTCACGCACGAGGTGCTTGACTTTTGCGTTTTTATCATGTGACCTGTGACGTGCGCCTTTTTTTGGCTGCTTTGCGCAGCCGAACAAACAAAGAAAGAAAAAAAAGAAAAAGGAAAAAAAAAGAAAACGCAGTCGGTGTAGTTACGTGACTTCGCAAACTTTCTCCTCCTCTACATTTCTTCTTCCTCCCCAGTCCAGTTTCGGTTTCGAACACATCTGTTTTTTTTACTTTATTAAAATGTACGTGACGCTGTAACCAGATAGTGACTGGGTAGTCTTCAGGCAGCATATTAAATCGTCTGGCAAAAGAGAAAAAAATCTTTGGGCGATGGGTAAATTTCCTGTGTTCGTTGCAGACAGGATGAAAGAATCATCTGCATGTTCGAAGAAGGCTTGCTTTATTTCTATGTACGCTTCAAACGCGGGTGCAGACGGGTTTTGTATCACTTATGTGAAAAGAGCGTCATGCAGGGGCACGCCTCTGACACTGTATTTAGACTGTCTTTTACACCACGCGTCAGCATTGTGTGAACGGCTTTAGAAGCACGTGTATCTTGCAAAGGGAGAAGTGCCTCCTATGCACTTATTGGGATACAGCTTTAGTACGAACATGATATTGCTAAATTTCCAGTTTCTGTTTATTTCACAGATAGACAACTGCGATCCTACAATCAGATACCGTTTTAGGCTACGATCGAAGCTTCACCTCCGACGCAAGCTTCTTACCTTCGGTAGTGCTTCTGGATGTCGTGAGCACGCCCGTCCAAAGCGCGACGGAAGGCTCGAGTGTCTGCCGGAGTCCGAGATTCTGTCGCGGTCTCAACTTGTACCGCCACAGGTCGTATATGGTGTTCTTATGCAGTCAACGTGTCCGACATATGAAATTTGTCGCCCTACACTGACAGGCTCTTAAAAAGTGTGAAAATGTATAACTTGTGGGATTTTGCTAACATTATGCACTAAGTGCACAAATTACCCTCAATGGTCTCCTGGTATTTTCATTTCAATTCAGGCAACGTTTCGGAGTTGACTGGAAATTTTGACCAAAAGGATATATGCATGCTTTTGGGAGGCATTGTCAAAATGAATGAAAGTGTAATTGGCAAGCTTGGCGGATTTTCAGTTTTTAAGGTTATAGACTATGGAATTTGCTGAGTCGACAACTAACGTCTCTTACATCTTTCGGAGGTGGCCATATTTGATCGTTCACCATTTTCTCACTTCTGACTATAAAGCACTAGGACTCTTTTGTGACACGTCTGAAATATGTTTTGATATGCTTAGAAAACTAGAAACAGTTTAATATTTTTGTACGATCTTTTAAAATTGTCAAACTGTGTCCTTCGCTTATATTATAAGACGTTTGAAAAGTTCTTACGTATGATCGATTTAATATATTTTAATGACATTGACATCACCATGAAACACAAACCCAGCTGTTTTCAATGAGTTCAATATAATATAATATATACAAAATAAAATCAGCTGCAAACATTTGAATGAAGGAATGTTTGGAAGATTTAACAAATTTAGAATATATTTTCTCGAAAAGCCCATTTTTTATTTGCTTCGTTTTTGTTTAGTAGAAAGGTATAATAGCGAGTTTATTAGAATATATTATATATAGTATTTTGCATATATGACCGCAATTTAAGCTTTAATCTTGTCGGATGTCCGTTGTAAAACGGCAAGCCTTGTTGAGGTGTAAAATACTTTTTACTCAGCATCACGCACAATTTCCCTTTTTTAGGGTTAGATGTTCATGAAAGTCTATATATTTTGTAATTGACTATACCGCGCCACAATGCCTGCTAATATAGCCCCTATGCGAGGACGCGGTCACGGCGAGCAACTGACATGTTTTATGGTTTAATCGCAGGTCAGAAAGACAAGACACTATATCCTCTCTTCATAGTTTTTGATAAACCACAATCATACCTAATGATTCACAAAGCAAATTAAAATTGTCTTTTTTTATAAAAATTTGTTCGGTATGGGCTGGATTTCTATTAAACATGTGGTTATTCAAATGTATGCAACATATTTTGCTTTAGATTTGGCATATTGAATTTGTATTTAATACAAAGAGCTAAGTTTTAGCTTTCCACTGATATCTAGGTCATTACAATATCTCAAGTAGGTCACACATTAGAAGTTGCCAAACATTGGAGAGAATTATCAAAGAGACAACGTTCTACTTTTTCATATATATTACTTTAAAATACTTATTTTTTCAATTCATTAAAGAGGCCCTGCAAAGACTTTTTTACTGGTCTTTGCTTTGCACCGAACCTGAGCGAAACTTTTCTTTTCTCGAATTTCGCTTTATTTTAAAAGGTATAGGCAAAAGAAAATTACAAAAAACGAGCAAAAAATAATCTCCTTCATGACGTCTTTGGTCGCTTGAGTGGCCGTGAACTAGAGGAGGGGTAGTGAGCTCAGCAAGCGCTCACGGCTGCCACACCCCAATAAAAAAAAATGTTGGAGCATAATTGCGCACATAGTGTAAAGCAGGCCGCTTGTGGTAGGAGAAACGCTCTCTCGGTCCCTCGGCTGCAAGCGCAAGGAGTTGCTTCGACAGCCCGCCGGCCTCAACGTCGAACTCGCAGCTGCACCGTCTCGCCGCTCGTCTCCCAAACGTCACTTCCGCGAACTCCAGCACGCGTTCCTGCTCTTCAAAGTTGCCACCCTGGGATCTCAGGGCCGCGTTCCAAGAAGCTCTTTCTCTGACAGTCCAACATTTTTAGTCGTGTTATTTTTTTTTTACCTTCTGATACGATCGCGTTTACTTCAAGGATGGGTGCGTCACTGTGTCCGGATAATTTTGTTAACCTACGGGCGCGTTTTATTAATCTAACCTTTTCCCAGAACGAGAACCGAAAGCGTAGATGTACGATGGGAAGTATTCTATTTCCGGTACCGTTTCGTAAGTCCGCGCGGTTCCATTGCTTCCGCAAGCCAAACAGAAACACAGTTAAATCTAAATAGTAATTATCGTGTCAGTTCTTCACCCTTTTTAGGCCGCAACACTCAAGCGCCCGTTACCGCATATAGCCGCGTCGCCCTCGCCGTTGTCATCGGCGTAACCGCTATGTGCGGGAACGGGCATCTGAGGGTCCCATAACGCAACACTGCGCGCGTTGAATTATGTAACGTCACAGACCTATACACTAATTCTACTTCCCCGCTAAATTTAGCGGGAAAACTGATTTAATGTGTACGTCTGTGACGTCCCATAATGAAACACTGCGCGTTGCATTATGGGACGCCAAAGTCCACGGCTTCACGAAATGTGGCTTCACGCCTCTTCGAGCATACTGAATATAATCATCTATTTATGATAATCTTGGAGAATATGGAAGCTGGCGGAGACTAACACGAAATAATTTTGTTACATTACGAGGAACGGTACTTTCACTATGGTTCCAAACCGACAATTTGTTGAATGATTAAGCCAAATAATAACGCTAGAATTTGATACAGAACTTTCGTGGTCGAGACAAATAAGGTTTGTCTGTTATCACTGCCATAGAGGAACCTAATTTTTAGATTAGGAAACCCACGGAAATCTAATAGAGGCCGAAAGGGTAATTTATAATTTTCACTATCTTTGCTTACGGTTCTTTTAATTACGAGAAACTATTACCGATTCATTAAACATTACCGTGTAGAGTAGTCAGTTTTCGGCCATCTGGTGCCTCCTCTTCACAGCACGCGCTGATAAAAAGCGCAGGATTACGGCGAGTTACCTGTACCTGATTGGTTTAGGTCATGATAGCAAAAACCCAAACGGGACAAGAGACGTGACGATGCGCTTTTGGGGCTGCCTGATTGGCTGCACAAATAGTAGCGGGACCGCTGTCGGACTTCATGCAAAACACAGTCTAGTGTCTGTTCCCTCGACTCCATCTTGGTCATGTGTTGACTGCGACGCGAGCTGATCACACGCCTTACATACCTTAATGAGACGCAGACTACATTAGAGAGGCCCTCCCCTCTCCTCCCCCTCTTTCTTTTTGCCCCCTCCTCGTTTCTTCTCTCTTGAAAGAAGCAAAGGGGAAGTTTCCGCAGTTTCCTGAGAGAACTCCGGAAGTAAGCGAGCCGGAAGTGAGACTCCCGAGCCCGATCCGGAGAGTCACCACTGCCGCTAATCGCGGCAAATGAATGGGTTGCCAGGCGACGCTAATTGTTCCCGCCACGCGGGATGGAGAAGAAAGAAATAATTGAGAAAGAATACAAACAGATGGCGCCATCCTACAGCATGTAGCTCGAGGCCTTTTAGCTCAGAGGCCTTCTGGACTTTCCTAATTTGTCTCTGAGGACTCTGGAAATAGAAACGGAGTGAATGGAGAAATGCCGCTGAGGACTCGGTAATCAATTGCCTCCGGGTTGAGTATAGTGACCGTTAACTAAAGTATAATTTAAAAAAAAAAGATTTTTGTTCGATATTATAATTAAAATATGTTCACCGCGGGATATTAAAATCGGTATATTTTTTATACATGATGAGGTCCCAAAGCTGAAAAGAGAATGAATCGACCGTTTTTGAATACCAGCTGTTATGCTAATGTAAGAAACTTGCTTATAACAGCCAAGCCAAGTATGAACCAAGGTAACTGCATATGTAAACGCAATTTCGTGTTTATCCACGCGTAACTAATCTTGCCAGTATATATGCAATATGTGTTCGCTCTCGTCTGTGGTGACAAACGATATAGGTTTCGTTCAAATTTGTACCGCGTGTAGAATGTAGCTTGTATAGAGGAATAAAAAGTCGTCCTTTAAGAAATATTCGTTATATGAATTTATTTCATGTACGAAGTCTAAATTCATCATTTACTTACGGGCCAAGGAGTAGCTGGTGCCACAGAGGTTAAACGAAATTACTTATTTTTTGTGATTTTGATAAGTTATATACTATAATAAATTTAGTTTCTCGATAATATAAACAAATACCGTAATATATTGGAAATATTAGAAAAAGTGTAAGATATAACACTGTACAACGATTAAAATAAAATTCGATATATATATATATATATATATATATATATATATATATATGCAGAACAAAATACCAAGTAAAACACGTGTAGAGTAAAACGTGATATATGATAAAAATGCCATACGAATTAACCCCTACTTTACCAAATCGCTCTAAAATGCGTAGGCCAATTGTGGCAAAATACTAAGAGATTCATTTAAACTTGTAAAGAATGAGCCTATCACGTTTTTATTTCAATTGCATGGTTATTGATAAATAAAGGAGAACACCAAAAATCTATTTTGCTTTTTGAGGAAACTTTTTTTTTTTTTGAGCGCGGATGTTTTCTGATACGTTTCTGTTCACATGTTTTTTAATCATCTGAACTGGAGATTGAAAGTACAGATCATTCCTGTTCAGCACCATGCTCAGAATCGACACCAATTTTCAAATTCATCCCATGTTCAGATCCGCTCTACGCATCTCCACGACGATTTCCATCGTCCCTACTCCTCGAAAAACTAAACAGACGCCGAGCCTCTGTCGGCAAAACAAATAGGATCACGGGACAACGCATCAGCATGATTCATGGATCAATATACCTAATTTCTGACCGTTCTTGTGGTTTTCCTTAATTTGTTATTTTTCATGTTCAACTCTCCTTGTCTCTTCGCTGTACTTTTTTTTATAAGTCAATTAATTTGCTTTAATCTAGGTAAAAAAATCATGAGCCATCCCTTCTGTGAAGGTGGATGACCAGCGAAGCTGTATAGCTCACAAAACAGGCGTGACACAGAATTTTGAACAAAGGTACGAACACATTTATTGTCTTGATCGGTGGTAAGCAAAGGTTTGCATACACATGTTGAGGACCACCGGCGCCCCAAGGAGCCGGAGGAAACAAGACACCGGCGACGGGACCGCCACCCCGCGGAAGGAAAGGAAACTAGGCACGCAAGCGTGCTTGGAACGACGACAAAGAGAGGACGGTGCACTTCCCTCCTCCTCCTCCGTCCCGCTAACTGTCTCGCTAAATATAGCGTGACAATTTCCCCGAGAAATCTAGCGGGAAATGTTGCGCTAAATTTTGCAGGAAACGTTTTCGCTAAACTTGGCGGGAAGTGTTTCCGCTAAATTTGTCGGGAAAAGTTTTCCGCTAAATTTAGTGGGGAAATGTTTCTACTAATCTTGGCACGGAAAGTATTTCCAACAATTTTTTGGCGAAATTTTTCCGCTAACTTTGTCGGGGAAATTGTTTGCGCAAAATATAGCGCGGAAAACAGTTTTTGCTGACGCACACGAAAAATCGACGGAACCCTAGCCATAAGCAGCTTCCCTATAAAGGAACCTTGATTTTCACTTTCTGCACCTCCTGAAAACCCTAAACAAGTCTGACGTTATGAATATAAAATAAAAGAATATAAAATATATCTTTGTCGCTATTTCATGCTCTGGCGGGACCCTTGATTATAACTGAAGAGCGACCGTGTACAAGTTTATTTTAAATAGTTCCTAACGAATAAAATGGTTACTTTAAACAGTTGTGGTTATATACTGCGTTAATATACGCGACATATTTCATTATACAGCTCTAAGGAGCAAGAGGGCACAGCAGTGACCCCCGCGAAGTCGATCTTCACACTTGAAGTCCACTTTCTCCGTCTTTTTCTGCTTGCAACGACATCTAACAAAGCAAAAATAGATAAATTGGGATTTTATTTGTTTTCGTTCGTTTACACGTTGACATCCATCTACCTTCTCTGTCCAATTTTTTGTTGGTGTTTTATATTAAAAATTTCGTGCTCGCACATTTGGCGTTCCACTTTTCCGAAGTGACAGTCAGAAAAGTAAGGAAGCTCCCGTCATTTCGTATTGGCGGGGAGGGGGGGGGGTAGGAACCAAAGGTCCACTCTTTGGGTTCAGAATGGAATAACAAAAATTTCGACCCGAAAGCCGCCCTCTTCTCCACCTCTCTTCGCTCGTTTGGTTTTTAGTTACTACCATTTTAGCCATTCTACCAAGAGAGTCACACCCAAATTAAGTTTAGACGTTGAAACGTCGGCATTCGCACACTTAGGTTCCTGGGATTGTTGCTTAAAAAAACGCAATTACGATAGAATAAAAGAATAAAAGATAGAAATACGATAGAATAAAAGACGTCATTTCCTTTTGTTATCATTTTTGCAGCAAATATTGTGTCTTTTGAACGATATTAGAGTGGTGTGTGCGAGATTTTAGGGCATCGAGCAAAGTTTTCACTTTGAGAACGCAGATGAAAAACTCTAACATCTAACAAAACAAAAGAATAATTGAGGAATACGTTCGGAAGTTAGCATTTGCCATCGTACCCATTGCTAACTTCGCACGTATGGTGCTCACCAAACCTAATGGAACGAGCATAATATGTGTTTTCTCATGGCAACGCTATCTTGCAGGAAGCTAAACAATAAACTCTCCCTGACGTAGCACTTTGAGATGATTTCGTTGAGTGCTACGTCACGAACCCGTTGCTCGGCTGCCGGCAGCGTATAGCGCTCCCAGAAAAAAAATAAAGCGGACTCGCTTTCTGTCTTTCTTGTACATTTGGTAAGCACTGTAGTTTGACATATTCACGCAAGGAGAGTATGGTTGTATAAGCTGCTCGACATCTTTAAAGCGAACGCGATATCGATGCTTTCTTAAATTGTCCTCGAAAAAATGTGGTATCTACGCGCAACAAATCTTTACCTGTTCAGTCGCGGTCCTTACTTCTCTAATACGTCATAAAAAAGACAGTTTGCAGACAGTGTTTGAGGTGAGTTGCTTTCTTGTTTGACGGACCTGTCATATTGTTCATACAAATGCTGGATTCGTGTCCGCGGATAATTCTGTCACCATGTCTCTAGAGAATTTGACGACATGATGGCGCTTAAGACGAGGACAAAAGGGAGACTAGACAACACGGAGCGCTCCGTGTTGTCTAGTCTCCCCTTTTTCCTCGTCTTAAGCGCCATCATGTCGTCAAATTCCCAGTACCAACTAGCCCAACAATCTGCATTTGTTCTCTAGGAAAACTCCGTGTATTTTTTTATGATCTAGAAGCGGTGCGAGTGCGGCCATAGGCTTGAGTGCCGCAAGTGAGCAGTTCGCAACGTACGGGTAGTTTTGTATACAACTCTTCAATTCTAAATAGAAAAAAATTGCCCGCGAGCTTTAGCTTCTCTGATTATGTGGACATTGTTAGAAGAAGAAGAGTGAAGGAAAGAGAAGAAGAGGACGTGAAGAAGGGCACGAGAGGGTCGGTGGAGAACAGCCTGCGGTCGGCGGCCAGGACGGGGCGCTTTGGATAGGCTCCATACCAGGACTGGGCTGCGAGGTTGTGGGTGCCACCCTATCTACGCTACCGGAAGACTGCTTCCGTCGTCGGCACGCTACGGCACCGAGAGGAATACCAAAACCGCCTGCACCTCGACGCCTCACCATGGTACACCTTCCGTCATCACCTCTCCCAAAGAGACACCGCAACCATCAGACTGGCGACGACACCCAATTGCCCTGAATCTTCGAACTGATCCGGACTTTGTAAATATGCCTAATTCTTTTTTTTGTTTATAATACAGAGTGTCGATTTCATAGCTAGGAAATTGATACTTAGTTTCATATTTTATTTCATATCGACACATATTTTGTTTATATCTTCGCCAGGGTTTCGAACCTTTTCATTACAGCTTCGCAGTCCTATAATGCATGAATTGTATTTTAAGGGAATTGGTGTTACTTGACGTATATTTTCCCGCTAAATTGAGCGGGGAAACTGGATTGGTGCCGGGGTCTTAAGACGTCGATTTTCCCGCTAAGCTTAGCAGGTGACTAAATTGGTGCATAGGTCACATGACGTCAATTTGCCACAAAAATTAGCGGGGAAACTGGATTGGTGTCTAGGTCATAAGACGCGAATTTTCCCACGAAATTTAACGAGTAACTGAATTTGTGTATAGGTCACGTGACGTAAATTTTCCCCTAATATTAATTGTGAAACTCAATTGATGTTTGGGCCACAAGACATGGATCTTCCAACTAAATTTAGCGGGGAACCTGAGCTGACGTGTAAGTATGGTGCCTGGAACGCGTCTCCGTCTGGTGTGTTTACCGCGTCCAAAAAGTGGTCCCTCGATTTCCGCCTGATGACGTCATAGAAGTGTCCTGCTGTCGCCGGTTGCGACCCTGGCGGTGTCTCAGCAGCTGCGGTGGATGTGGCAGACGCCTGTTCTGCTGCAGGTCGCTCTTCACATCGACAGTCCACGGAAGCTACAGCTGCTGGAAGTTGGGACGCCGTGACGACAGCGACACTCTCGTTCGCTCGTGCGTTTCGCCAGCATTTCTATGAGCAACCGCAAGGATCGCGACAGCAACAGCATGACACTCCGGCTTGTGTGACGTCATTTGTTGCCACTTGGGGACCACTCTTGATGTGTGGGCGGGATAGGACGCTAAAGACACCAGTCGGAGACGCGCTCCAGGCACCATAGTGTAAGTCACGTCCCCTCAATTTTCCCCGGGTGTTTAGGTCACGTGACGCCACTTTCCCGCTAAATTTAGCGGAAAATGCAGGGACGGACGGACGGACGGACAGACACAATTTTGGGACTGAGTGTAGCGTTGAAAAACATATTATGCTTTAAAAAAGCTGACACGGCGATTACTCGCTTGTGTTTGCAGTGTTGCTCTATCTACCGTTCCCAACAGTATGAAATACCAATTCGCCGAGGCAGTTTATGCGGCAATGCCAATGACACATTGGACAGAGGCACTGCCTTCTTAAGGAGAAAAAATAAAACACAAGCTCATTTATTTCTTCAGCCCCGAGCAACGTAATACGCCTGGCCAAAGCAAATCCTGCATATCCGCCTGAAACCACCTCGTCGAATGGGACTTTTTTTATTGTTGAAGAGCATACTTTTGAAAAAGGAAAACGTTTTCCGAGATAAAAACAGAGAGGCGCGCTTAGGTCGATGTACTTCTTTCCGCCGAATGCGGCGCTGTTTGTTTGGGGCGGCTCCTCGAGATTCCCGTGTTGCTCCAGATGTCGAGAGGCTTGAACCTCTTGCTCCCCTGAGCCCGTCAATCCACTCGAGCGGCTTGATCCACGGCGAGCCTCCGGGTAAACACCTACGCTGCACTCCGCCTCACCTTGCCACGGAAGCGAAGAGTACGCTGCGAGCCATCGCAGCCAATCCAACGCCGTGTGAGAGTCACGTGACTTTCCGGACGCGCTGGGAAAGTAATCACGTGACACGTTTCCAGCACTGGATTGGCTGGCGTGCCTCGTAGCGTCCGCAATGCTCCGTCGTCGGGTGAAACGAAGTACAGATGCATCACACACGGAGCGCGTTCAGAGGCGGCGACTGACGGCGGGGAAAGAAAAAAAAAGCCGGCGAAGGAGTGGTGCGCTTTTAACGCGATGGGAAAACTTGGGGACCAATGCTTACACTTGTTGATGTTTATAGTTGCATTTTTGAAGACACCAGAGTTTATTTTACGAATGCCAGTGCGTGCTTCAAACTCAAAACCAAAGTTCTCTTTTTTTTTCTGGGAGATGTAGCTTTTTTGGGCAGTCACCTCGTGCTCCCAGCGGTGACCCGGCGCTCTGTAAGAAGGTAACTGTCTCGGTAAAATGACGGAACTCAGGCTGAGATTTGGGCAGAAGGTTTCTTTCCTTGTTTTTTCAGGCTTTTGCGCCGCGGCACGTTTCAGAGTTAAGGTAGCAACTGCTTCGTATTACGCTGTCGCATATCGTTAGCAACACCGAATTATGAGAAAAAGAAATAACGAACGGTTCTGAAAAACAAGCTCAGGTGAAAAATATCCCTCGAATTAAAGTTTGAATCTGCTGTAACGTAGCAATAATTGAGTAATTCTTAAATATGATACAAACCAAGAACTAAGACATTTCCTTGTTCTCCCCAAAATAATTTTTGGAAACTGTTTATGATATAGTGTATGGTAGTTTCCACGGAATTCTCGCTTAGGTGGTGCACATTATTACCTCGCAAAAGTTTAGTGTGTAGTGTCTTTTCTGCGAAATATAGGACCAACAAACCTGTAAGGGTCAACGGCGGATGGGTTCGCTGACAAGAAAAACGTTAGCGACAGCTGTAGCTTGTGACGCCATCTCCTGGTAGACGCAGAGAGCAGATGACACACTTTATATCTCCTACTATTTGTCCCAAAAGGGACACCGAGATAATAAAATTGTTCTTCCTTTTCTCCTGATAACGAATACTCGGAAAGATTCAACACCGGCACCAAATAAAACGGGCCCAGCGGGGGACGTCTACGACTTCAGCCTTCCATCTACACCGCAGGTGTCGGGGCTCGCGACACCCGCGACCTTCTTTACCGACACCGACAAACGCGTCCAATATTGAACGAGGCCTCCTGCGACACGGCGCGTACAACTTTGGATTCCGGTGGCGTAACCCATGTCACGCTGGCGACCTCAGAACATTGTAAGACACAAAGGCCCCGGGAGAAGCCGTCCTGTCCTGGAAGTAAAGCCGCTGTCGCAAGTCATCACCTGAACCATTTATTTGCATTTATTTTTTCTCGAGGAATTCGTTTAATTAAATTTTCCCGCTTGGCAATGGAGAAAATTGTCGCCGGCGTGCTAGAAGGTTGCAACTCGAAGACTGCGGAGCGAGGTCCCCAACGGCTGTTTATACTCAGTTCACCTCTAAACTTACATTGCGGTGGATGCTACATCCTCGTTCAACCGATCATACGTCGACCTTTCGTCACGTGATCAAGCCTCCGTTCATACCCACAAGCGGAGGGATGGGGCGGGCGATGAACAACAAGCGGTTGGTCGGTTCGGCGAGCGAGTAGCCTCCACCGCTAAGCTGTGCAAAGCCGTTTACCGCTAAGCTGACGGTGGCGGTGGAAGCTACGTGCTCGTCAAACCAGTCACATGTCTAGCTGTTGCCACGTGATCATCTATCTACGCGCCGAGGGAGGAGTCAGGGAATGAAAGGCAGCCAGTTGATTGGTCCGTTGACCACGCAGTTCTCACCGCACTGTCAACTTAAGGGTGAACGATGTATATACTCCGTTCAGTACTAAGCTGACAGCGCGGTGGAAGCTACGTGCACGTTGGACCAATCACACGTCGATCGTTCGCCACGTGAAACTCTCCCGCTCATAGCCATTCCCGGAGAGTGGAGTCACGTGATGAAATGTGTAGATGGTTGATTGGTCCGATGAACGCGCAGCTTCCAGCGCATACTGTAAGATTACGGTCCGAACGGGGTATAAGTGCGCCAGTCATCGGACGCTCGTGCGACAAGAAACCCTCCCGGGTCAACAGAAAATAGACGACGGGCTCGACATGGGATGCCCGTCGAGGCTATTTCCGAACTCCTTTGCGGCTTTGAAGCAAGCCGCGTTCCACCTCTTTCTCCCGTCTTCCGCCCACTCTTGTCGTCGAGTAAAAAGAAGTAACAAATATTTACGGACGTTGGTTAGGTGCTCTTTTCTGTATTGTCCAGCGAACGGCCGAATGTAAATATACTGCGGATATTAAAGAAAAATATTAAACGACCAATAAAGCATAGCGAACCGGGCCTTTTCGATTGTTCTTACTTTTTACTCAAAATGCCTGTCTTTTTTTTTACTGTTTATTTTTAATAGCCTGACTGACTGCAAGTAACGCTTGAAAAGTTTTTCAACTCTGTCGAAAAAAAAAGAAGATGACGGATTAATTAATTAATTAATTTTATTTATTCATATATCCTTGCAGGCCCTCGTGAGAGCATTACATAAGGGTGTGGTGTTTAAAAAAGAAAACACGCCTAATACTCCAGTTTTATTGGCGCTGGAGATGGCGATTTCTTCCACCAACATGAAGGAAATTGAATTTGTTCAACCCTGTAACTTTCCGCAATGTCGCTAAAATGTATTTGTCTGAATGGTAACAGGTAATGTGGCCTATTTTGACGATGGGCAACACAGCTAAAGTGAATACACATGAAGTTAATTAATAGACCTTTCGTGCTCCAGGTTCACTGACGGGATGACAACGGCAGTTGTAACGCCTCCAGCGTGAGCTTCCCGCCTTCGATGTTGCTTCGGCGTCTTGCGAGCATCGAGCATGCACGCGCAACCAAAGCACGGCGGAAGGCACGGAGTGCGTGCTGGAGGCCCGGCGTTCAGAAGAGATGCTTTGCCGTTCTCTCCTTACCAGATACTTCAATAATCATTTAGCGCTCGCACCTGGACGATCACTCCGATCGGTAACTTTATCACGAAATAATAATGTCTTAATTCCAAGTGTGTTTTTTATAAATGATTTTAAGTTGCATCTCAAATGCACTCTATATAAGGAGCCTGTACAGAATTATGTGATTCTGTACGCTAGATTCGGCGATGCCGCACATAAGATCTTGAGAAACAGGCGTTCGTCTTAATCGCAAAAAAATAACAAAAAAACAGGCGATCGAGTCTTTCGATGCTATTCCGAACTTCGTACATGCATAGCCATGACTTTGGGCGAGGTGATTAAAACAACTGCCTGAACATTTATTATTTTTAACACCTACCATTATTTTTAGCCTTTTGTACTTTCCTTCAGACTGCCTGATTTATATTTGAGTTTTGTTTTTCGAATGCGGACGCAACTTTGTGATAGCGCGTAAAAATGCCTCCTCCCCCTCGACAACAAAAGAGAACATTTACGGACGCAAGAAATAAACATTTTAAGAATTTAATTTATGTAAAGCGGAGTTTTGGATGACACGAAAATCGTAAGTTTCGTAATTTTATCTGGGAAAAACGAATTATGCTGTTGAAAACAAACTTGCAAATCCAAAAAGTACGGCTCGCAATAAAGACCTAAGAAAACATTAACACAAAAAGTAAATCGCAGTCAATATCACCCTCTTAAAAAAATATTGTACAAAAATACTTTTAAGTCAAAAGCAGACATGTAGAGAACGACACGAAAACCAAATTCAAAAGGTCGGAGTGAATTTGGAGATCATTACTGGCCCAGAGGCGGCGTTTTAGAAGGACGGAAAACGTGATCCACAAAGCCCGTGCGTCGCCGAGGTTTAGCATAATTTTGCATAACACTTCCACCGATCCGATTCGTTCCTCAGGTCTCCTCGTCTAAGCTCAAATTCGTGTATTTGTCGGGAGCTTTATGTCACTCGCCAAAAACATAAATTAAGAAGAAAAAAATATTGGTAGGTGCGTAGCTGTACTATGCTGCATAAATGTACGCATAACTACGTGTGGGTGGCACAAGAAATCGCACTTGAGTCACGCAAGAGAGTCGCGTGAACTGCCCGTGCCGCCGAGGACGCGTGCTCGGCCGCTCGGCCGCTGTCTAGAGCGGTGAGCGACGATTGTGGAATCACGTAGGGTGCCTACATGTCTGTCTGTCTGAGGGTTGAAGACATCCATTGTTGCACTGAATCTGCATGCCAGCGCGTGACGCTCTCGGGCACTCGGTGCGTGACTTGGGCGCTAAAATGGCGTCTATGCATTAGCCAAAGCTGTGCGCTCGAGCTGAGGGACACCGTATTGCACGCACTTCAAAATGCATAAAAAAACGATTGGGCGTGAAAATGGCTGAGATCTCACCACTCAAGCAAAACGCGCGTATGTATGAAGGCACTCTAGAATCACGGCTGCCGAAGCGGCCTCTATCGCCATTTAAAAGCCGGTTCACACATACAGCGAAGCGCTGTAAGCACAGCGCTGACTTTGCGCTAAGCGCCTGCTGACGATAGCGTTCAGCGAATTCTTATAGCACCGCAAAACGGTTGCTCATGGCAAACGATAAGTAGCTGACGACAGGTGAGCGGCCCTGAATCGGCGCTCCACTGCATGTGGGAACTTTAATTAGACAGGAGCGCGTCGCGTTGAAGCGAGCAAACGAGCAAGCCACCAGATAAGAAATTGCAGCAGAAACCACCAGTGTTGTTTGTCGACAAATTGGGATAGCAATCGTCTACGACAAACGTCCTAGAGAACGACATCAAAGACGACGTCTAGGACGCCCTCTAGGGAGATCTCAAGGACGATTTCTAGGGAGATCTCAAGGACGACCTCTTAGATGACCTCAAAGACGGCGTCTAGAATGACATCTAGGACGATCTTAAAAACGACCTTTTGGGCGACCTGAAGAACGACGTCCAGAATGACAACCTAGAGCACGACGTCAGCGACGACCTCAAGAACGACCTCTAGTACAACATGTAAAACGACGGGCGACGTCAAAAACGACGTCTGGGACAACCTGTAGGACGACCTCATGTGCGATTTTAGGACGACCTTAAGGACGATATTTAGGACGACGTCATGTCCTTCGAAGGTCGTCATGTCCTTCGAAGAGGGTGCGAATGTGAGTGAGTGTGAGAATGTTAGCTAAAATGGTCTACAGCACACACCTACTGTTCATTGGAAGGCCAGAGAGTCTAAAGCCCGGTTCACACAGTTGCGTTTGACTGCGTTTGACTGCGTTGCGGCACCGAGACACCAGGACATCCCTGCTTCTTATATCGCGTGCCAAGAAGATTCCTTGAATTGGATTCCACGCTTCATACGAAGCACAGATGTGCCGGTGACTCGCTTTCGGTTCTCGCCGCAACGCAGTCAAACGCACTCAAACGCAAGTGTCAGAACCGGCCTTAAGTCTGGGGAGGGGAGGGGCGGTACCTAAAGGATCCCATCGCTTTAAAAGGACGCGCGTGCGCACTGCGTGGTTCTCGGCAGCAGGCATGGCGCGCCATGCCTGCTGCTGTCGGGGTTCATGTGTTTTCTCTATGGCGTCACGGTTGTAACCACGTTTTCGTGACATTGATCTCCCAACTTTGCACCCTTTTCCAAGCGCGGAGAAAGACGCAGTTCTACGTCAAAAAACGAAGCAATGTAGTGCAATAAAGCCGCTGAGGTTAAAGAAAAAAGCCTTGAACAAAACGTAATATTAAAGAATAGTGAAGTGGGAATGCTCGTGGTCAAATTCTTAACGCCCAAATTTTGCTTCGACAAGCACGTGAAAAACAAGCAAAAAGAAACAAAATGCCACGTAAAAACGAACTGGCGCCGCGATGTTAAACAACGCTTTCGGTTTTTGAAAATGATTCTTCCTATTTTTCTAGAGGAGTGAAGGAGTTTCTTACGTAACCGTAAACAAGCGCCGAAAAAAAAAAAACAGGGGCAAGGATTTGACGTATACACTGCCGCACTCGCAAGCAACATTTATATATATAAAAAAAAACAATAACTTATAAAGCCGTGAAAACGTCAGTTATGTCTATTACCGGTGCAGAACTACAGTGTACTAGAATACGGAGTAGTGTTTGTACCGGCGCGGCTCGGCAACGGAAGCTTGTGAGGCTGCGCCTGTCGATAATAATTAGTGCGCTGCAGTCGACAGGGCAGGAGAAAGTCGCTGCAGCCCGCACGTGCAGCCGCGCGTGTTCGTGCACGAGGAGCACGCGCACAACTACAACCATATTGACAGTACTGTCGATGCGCCGGTGTTGACACATATCCTGATCTACACCACTCGCATCACGAAAGCTGTTCCGGTCCCAAAACTACCCCGTATTCTAGTACACTGTAGCATAACTCTATCCAGAAATTCACATTATTTTGACAATAAGGTTATGAATGTGCCACATGTTCCCCTCGTGCCTTTGGCTTTGATATCGAATGCCTTGTGCAGCTCTCTAGATACTTTATCTGGGCATCTGGCCAAAAAATTGGTATCGTCCAATGACGGGGAGCAAGAGCAGCGGCTGCAGTGCGTGGCCGGATGTCCTGATAGGGTCGCTCGTGTTGCCGCGTCATGTTCGCGTGAGCGATCGTTAAAACTTCGGCCTTTCTGGGCAAATTATAGAGACCCGCATGACATCCCAATTTCATAAACAACTCCCGTCGTATATTTTGTGAATTTTTTGCAGTGTTTGAGTGTCAAAGCATTAACCGTTCCATGGAGCGAAGCCGGCGTTGTCCGTATACCGTCCGCAGCATCGAAACGGCAGTTGAGTTCCCATTAGCCAGCGAAACGCCAGTTAAATTCTCAATGGCGAAAAGCACAGCAACGCAGATGCTTCGTCACAGAAGACAGCGAGGCCGCTCGAGGGCAAAGCGGACGCGCCTCAGACATAAAACACAAAAAAAGCACAGCAACGCAGATGCCTCGTTACGGCAATTCGTGGAGCCCGCGTGGATCGCCGCGCCTGCGCAGCTTGGGAGCGTGACGTCACCGCCAGAGCGCCGTCTGAAAAAGGAAGACGTGCCGCCCTGATGCAGAAATGCGCCGGGTGTGGGAATGCTTTGTATTCCTGCACGTACAGTCTTTTCCTACCCTGTCCTCTTTTGTCTTTTGTTTCGTACTTGCCGGCAGCATCTGCGGGGGAGTTGAATTTACGGCACACTCTTGACAGCCTGTTGGGCGCGGAAAGAAACCACTGGTATGTCGTACCGGTTCGCCACTTTTCACTGCGAAAGCATTAATTGTCCCATGAAGTGAAGCTGGCGTTGTCTGTAGCAGCGAAGCAAGCAAGAAATTCACATTGGCTGCGACGATTCATCATGGCTTCATAGCAACGCCGTCATCGTTGCTAAGGAGCCAGCCGAACTGCTGGCAGCGAAGCGGGAGGGGGGGGGGCGGATATGCGCTGGGCTGACGTTAGGCCTATCGTTACGCTTTGAGGTCTAACGTCGTCAACCGGTACGCGCAGCGTGAGGGGGGAACGCGGGTATCTGCTCCCCCCCTCTCACGTCACCAAGCTCGCGCCGCTCACTCGTATGCTCAAGGACGACGCCGTCCTTGGTGTCTTCCTCGAGGTAGTCCCAGAGGTCGTCCTAGACGTCGTCTTCTAGGCGTTGTCCTTGATATCGCTCTAGAGGTCGTCCTAGGGGTCGTCCTAGACGTTGTGCTCTAGGCGTCGTTCTCGACGTCGTCCTAGACTGTTCTTGAAGTCTTCCCAGAAGTCGTCCAAGAAGTCGTCTTAGACGTAGTCCTTCACGTCGTCTTAGAGGTGATCCTAGACGTCGTCCTAGAGGCCGTCCTAGATTTTCGTCTAGGCGTCGTTCTCGACGGGGTCCAAGGCGTCGTCTTCTAGGCATCTTTCATTACGTCGTCTTAGACGTCGCCCTTAAGGTCGTCCCAGGAGTCGTCCTCGGCGTTGTCCTAGACATCGTCCTCGACGCCGTCCTAGAGGTCGTCCTAAACGCCTTACTTGGCGTCGATCTTGAGGAAGTCATCCTCGACGTCGTCCTAAACTTTAATACGGGTAGAAACATTACTCGAAAAATCTTCACCCAGGGGACTTCGATGCTTTCGCCTTCCTACACGTAGAGAGAGAGAGAGAGAGAGAGACACGTTTATTATATATGATAGGACTCGCGTCTATGAGTGGTGTGCTCTCAGACGAGAGGGTGGTGGTGGAAGGTTATAAGGAGAGGGTGTGGATGACTATGGTGCTAATAAATGAACTTATGAGCCCCAGATTCCCCGAGAAAAACAACCAGGGAGTCTAGGATTGCCTTTCGGTGATGTTCCTGGCCTCCGGGTGAGGTCCAGTCGATAAGCCTTCTTGGTTGGTCCTGAGCGGGTAATTTTTCCCACACCGTTTCTGTGGTCTTCCAGGCCTTCGCATTTCCACAGTAAGTGCTTGATACCTGACACCTTATTTTCTTTGCGGGCCTTGCAGATAGTGTCTTCTTCCTTCAGTAGCCCAAAGGCTGCCAGTTTGGCAGGCGTTAGCGCTGAGCCGGTTCTGATTCTGCGAAGTCTGGTCGCTTCCCATCTTCGGCATTTATTTGGTAGTATGTCTTCCTCGGTCGGTAAGAGTCCCCTGAGGTAGGCTTTCCTAGCTTGTCTTGTTAGTTCAGCCTCCTCCACGGGTTCTTCCGTATCCTTGTTGTCCTTTCGAGTGGTTGAGCCTGTCGCAGAGCTGTTGCTGCTCGCTGCCGCCGCTGCGACTTGGTGAGTCCACTCGTTCCCGGAAATCTGCGCATGACCCCAAAACCACTCTAATGTCAACACGATGCCCTTCGCTCTTAGCTCTCTGGCAATCGCTTTAATTCTCTTTTTTTTTTTTAATTCGCGTGACGCTCGAAAAAGCGCCCACAGTACGAAATGGTTACCAGCTCTAGAAAAATTATGGGGACTGACAATAAAGCTCGTGCGAAAGACGACATCCAAGTCCTTGGCAGCCGATGAAGAAACAATCAGGATTTTGACAAACGCGCTACTAACGGCCAAGGCGCTATATAGCTGTGTAGCTTTCTTAACTGTTCTTACCACCACTATGATGGCATTTCCACCAATAAAGGGGTGGAAATGCCGTCGAACGTAGACTTGCTGTGCCGGCGGGTTGAGCGAGGTGGTCGCAGCCCGTTGCTTCACTTATTCACTTCACTTTATTTCCTGAAAGACCCCTTCGGGAGGGGTATTACATAAGGGGTGGGAAAATATAAAAAACAATAACTTGAACAATAGGTTGTTACGCTGGATTGATGGTTGACACAGCTTCAGCAAACCTTAATGGGCAGGTGATCGTAGCAACATCGCCGGGAAGGCCGTTCCAGTCAGTTGCAGTACGGGGGAAGAAGGAATTGAAAAAAGTGGCAGTTCGAGTGCGGTGACGGGTGACCTGCAAAGGGTGACCTTTTCGGAGAGAGATGCGGGCGTGGGGTACGATGTAGGGCGCGTGATGGAGAGGAGAATAGAATAACTTGTGAAATTGACATAAGCTAGCAGATTGGCGACGGAGGAGAGGTCTAAAGGCCCGATTCAGCTTTTAAGGATGATATACTAACTTTGTACGAGTAAGATGAGTGGATGAATCTGGTGGCGCGGTTCTGAACCTGTTCGAGTGCATAACTGAGATAGGTTTGGTGCGGGCTCCAGATGGGGGATGCGTATTCCAGCTTTGACCTTACGAGTGATTTATATGCTAGCAGTTTTATGCTTTGGAGAGCGGTACGTAGATGGCGTTTTAGAAATCCTAAACTTTTATTTGCTGATGAGATAATGTTAGTGACATGTGCGCGCCATGATAGGTCGCTACCTAAGGCGACACCAAGATATTTATAGGACTGTACTAGTTCGACGGGAGTGTTAGCAATTGAATAGGGGAAAAGGAAAGGGTTGGTTCGGCAATGAAAGGACATGAGTTTGCATTTATTAGGATTAAGTGACATGAGCCAGTGGTCGCACCATTCCTGGATGCGGTTGAGGTTTTCCTGTAAATTGATTTGGTCAGAAATGTTAGTAACTGGTTGGTAAATAACGCAGTCATCGGCAAACATACGGATTTGGCAAGTAACGTGTAAGGGTAAATCGTTAATATATATGAGGAATAGCAGTGGGCCCAAGACGGAGCCCTGGGGGACACCTGATGATACTGGTAGGCAGTTGGAGGACTGGTTATTAACGAGGACGTTGCTGAGAGATGCCGGCCACAGACGTGACGGGGCAGAGCTGGTGACAGAGGTTCCGGATGCGGGGGCTGTGGTAGATGAGCCTCTCGCATAAACGTCCGAATTGCCATTTGCCATGCCCTTGCCGTGCCCCGGGCCGCGGAGAACGTTCCCCTGGATGGCAGGTGCTCGGAGCCGATCATCACGTCTGGGTGACCAATTTGTATCGCGTTCGATGTTGTGGACGGAAGAGATGGTGCGACCGACTCCGAGCTTAGGTGAAAACGTTCTGTTTAATCCACATGCGGTTGGGCTCGCGCCAAGGAGTCGATTCGTTGTCTTTGCTAATGGCGACACTGGACGTATTGGCTGCTAGAGATATAATAGGCTCAACCTCACCGAAACGCAATGGAAGCGAATAGAACGACTAAATCACCGCACCATGAGAATGTCACATGACTTCCCAATTATACTGCCCTGGAAGACCTGAAGAATATTGCAGGAATGAACCAGATCGAAGACCGGGTGGAGGTGCAGAGCATAGCGCACTTTCAAAGGCTTGAGAGAACGAACCACTGCAGAAAGCTACTTGAAATCATGGGCTGCGAGGCAGAGGGAAGACTTCCATTGGAAGACCCAGCACCACCGTGGCAAGGCACAAACATCGTTGATCAACCCCTGCCCAGGGCTCATAACCAAGGACGCAGAGCACGGGCGGCAACATAACATGCTAAATGTTGCGACGAACACGCGCACGAAAAGGAAATCAGATACACGGACGCATCTAAGACAAAAATAACCATGGCCACGGCTTGAATCGACCCCAAGCGACTGAGAGAAAGCACCACGAGGCTACCTGAGAACTCCTCCGTGCGCGAAGCAGAACTCAGGGCAATCCTTGAAGCGACCATCGATATACTGAAAAACACAGAAGAACCAAGGAGAGCGAGAAGTTTTACTGACTCACAAGAGGCACTCCGGGCGTGTCGAGACAGAAAACCCAAAAGCAGAACGGCAAAGAGAATTCCTGCATGTAAGCAGTCTTAACTGTCCTGCCGTTTTAATGCGAATATTAATGCGAATAGCATTCTTTTGCTACTTCACGCACTTTTCGTCTATGTATCTATCTATCTGGCTATCTAACCTCTTACGCCGCGGGTCGATAAATAAATAAAAAAGACCGGCGCCGGCTGGGATTCGAACCGTTGACCCTTTGATCAGCAGGCAGACGGGCTAACCACAGAGCTATGAAGGCAGTCATTCAACACACTCTAAACGGTTGTTTATATCTTTACCATAGGACGCGCTTTACAGCGCTGTCACAGCTACCGGTGCGCGCGCGTTCCTTGCACGAGGGCTCATTCCGCTCTCGTGAGGCTGAGCACGGCCGCTAGCTCACCCTCTCCCGCGCTCGGGAGAGGGTGATGTAGCGGCCGTGCTCAGCCTCACGAGAGCGGAATGAGCCCTCGTGCATGGAACGCGCGCGCACCGGTAGCTGTGACAGCGCTGTAAAGCGCGTCCTATGGTAAACATATAAACAACCGTTTAGAATACCGTTAGTTGAGACTAGCTGAGACGCCAGAAAGTCTGGTCGGTACCATTTTGAGTGTTTGTGCGTATGGCGCGTGCTTTGCTCGCCTTCCTAAGTGACACAAACGCACGTCCTGGGCTGCGGAGATCGTTCGCAGGGCTGTGAAAGTGTCAACAAATTTAGAATCGCCTCAAGAGTGGGCTGGCGTATCTAGAGTGTGACGGCCACCTGACGAACGCGCATAACTCCGCACAGTTTGATGCTATTCGCATTAACGTAGATAATCATTCCCAAAGGATGGGTTTCTGCTGATTTTTTTATCCCTTTGTTGCCCAAAATATACTTGAAATACTGGACACCTAGAAATAGTGACGTGGTTTTACAACACACAGGATAGCAGAAATCAGGTCTCGGAAAAACAAATTACAATTTTTGTAATTATGTTTTTGAAATGTTAACTGTAAGCAACATTGGGCATTTGCAGCATTATTTTACGTCCCATGACTAAAAGCAGTTACAACCTGGTAGAGACACAAGTGTCTCTACCATAGGAGAGACTCAATTGTGACCTAATTTGCTATATTTGTGCTAGTCTTACTTCTCGGAGTTTCGACGTCAGTCGTGCACGCCATGATAACTCCTATCCCTGGATGTCAGTTTTGGCTTTACAGGACAAGTGCTCTGTTTTTACGATGCAATTCGATCCTTCACCACTAAACGCAGGCATACTCTCCCTTGCGACAGAGTGCGTTACATTTATCGAGGGGGACATGGTGTGGCAGAAATTCAATCATTCTAGAGTTGTTGCTTCTGAGCTATGCTGGGCATCAGAGGGTTAACGGTGTCTTTTTGCGGCGCTTGTCTGTGATCACGAACCAACTAGGCCAAATTGACGCATTAATGTTCACGTAACGAGCAGCGTATACATTTTTCTTTTATTATTGAACATTGCTCGCTTTTTTCTTCTCGTTTTCTCTTTTTTTGTTGTCACGGTTGTTTTGTGCAAAACATTACTGGGACCGGTCTCTAAATTTGCATTAGCTGTGTACATTGTCCAAGAATGTTTGCGATCCACGTAAACGCGCATTGGCACCCCAACAATTCCCATAGTATATCCACGATTTCGTACCCTTTATTTTTGTTTATATTGCTTTTATATACACTCCCAATCATCCTTCATAAACAAACTAGATTGGCCAGAAAAGCTGTTTGTGAAGTTGCCACTTTTTTACCACAGCAGCCACGATGACCTCTTAATAAAATTTTAGTTACAGCTTCGAGGTTCTGGCTATTTTGAGTACTGTTAATCCTGATAATCAATTTCTTAAGTGAATTTAAGAAACAAAAAGACGTAGTTTGGCAAAGATGGTACTAAACTACAAATACCAAACGCCATTTCGCCCATTTTTATGTGAAAACACTAAATAGCAGATAACTCGTATTTGCACGATATTGTTAGGTCTTGCCACCGGCAGGGCGTAACACAAAAGTCATCATCGGGAACGGCTCTATACTTAGGCGGAATTGAGCTTCAATCTAAATGCAAACCACACTTACCTCATATAAAAAAATATGAGCAGTGCAATTGGGGGTAGGTCAGACCAAACCTTTTGTTTCGCCAAGAAACTTACTGTTGTTTTGCCAACGCATTGAACTGGTTCAACGGAAGCGAGAAACCAGACAAAATTTTAAACAAAAAAGTCAAAATTGGACGTTTTGTGTTTATACAGCGTAAGGTCGGTCTGCCAGGATGGGGCGACACTGGTTTACACTCTAAATGAGCAATTTTGCCAGTGCACTGCGACTGCTAAACTGGGGTCTTTAACGTACTCACGCAGTAGTGATGCACGACCGCACGCCGGTACGATGCTCGTCCAGATCGAAACGGGCAGGGGTGAGAATTGAATCCAGGATCCCTGAGTTCTGCAACGCGAGCTTTCGCTCCAAGCGCGTCAAGCTGGGTGTGAGCTTTAGCCAACTTGGCCACCGATGCCCCCAAAATTTGAAGCAGACATATAGATGCTTTAAACACGCGCCAGAGTGAGCCGCCATAGCCGACCTTCTCTTGTTTTAATGACTTTCCGAGCCACTGAAGCGGGCTTTTACGACCCTCCATATTGGTCTTTGCTGGGGAGAAGGACGCAGAAGCACCTAAAGTGGCAATACCTTGTACTGCTGTGGTAATGGTGAAGTGAAGCGAACGGAAGGAGAGGAAACAAAACTGAAGTTCGGTTATGGCGGCACCCATGCACAGCTGCCTGAAAGCGTCTATTAAACCTTATAAAACATTGTACAGTAGCAGCAATTGGAAGTTACCGCAGTTAAAACGACAATGACGGGTTACTGGAAATAAGAAGTCACCTAATCTGTCCCTCGACCATCACCTCATATCAAAAACAATACATGAATGGCTTTTACTTTGGCGTAAAATTATCCATATTTCGATCTCATTGTTAGCGCTGATCCCTTCGCCTCTCTTTCATTCTCTCCCTCACGTAGATTAGACATTGACGAACCCAACTTTTTCTTCTACGTAAGGGCAACCGCCTCTATTTATTTCCAAACTGAGGCTTCGGCTCCTTATAGGATTTGCGCGAGTGATGAACACATGACTGCCGGATGCTTTCATAAGTCATCGTTATGTTTTGTAGTTTTTTGTGATCTTTGACTCTTTATGCACAGGTTTATTGACCTTAATTGCTTCTTGCACCGAGCTGAAAAGTGTTACGACAAAGATGGCACTCAGAATGCCATTATGTGCGATTACGAATCACCAACGTCCACGCTGCAGCACCTCGCAGTCGGGGAGAGCTTTAATCATCATTACCACCGCCTTAGTATTAAATTCACACAAAAAGGAGCAAATATTAAGCTGCTACGATAGCGTGCATGCGTTATTCGCAAAACCCGAACTACGAGGACTGGTATAACCTTCACGTCAAATCCCATAATTTTACACCGACACATTGAGTCACACTCTGGTCTGGAAGAAATATCACCAAATTTTAATGGAAATTATAAGTCCTTTCAAATATAACAGACTTCAGCGAAACGTAGGCACACAAAATGTAAAATAAAGCAAAATAAGAAAAATATTGTAAAGCTAACGCCATCGGCGGAAACGTAAACTTACTACTGTAAGGAATCTACGATGGCCCCAAACGGCACAAAACATTAGTCATACCCCAGCGAAAACAGTTACTATAAGCAATATGGCCAACGAAACTTTATGGTAGTTACCAGTTAAAGAAATCCTGCGAACCGAGCAATTACAGTACTTTTGTGACAATATAAAATTATGTCAACATTTTTATACGCGTAACTTGGTTACAGGCGAAGTACTTGACGTATTTCTAAGTTTATGATAATGACCCATTAGTTTAAATTTGGGAGTTTGACTTTAGATACGCCTGCTATGACAGCTGAAATAATTACACTGGCGAAGAAAGGTAACGGAAAGTTTTGCATATAATGCGTTGTGGTGGTAACATCTCCGGTCCCGGGATAAGGTTTGTTCACACGTCGGCCGAATTGCGTTGATTGACCCTCCTCACTGCTATTTGTTCATGTGTTGGGTTTAAGAAGTTTACATCCACATGGTACAGCGTTCAGACGTTGGACCTCGATCTGAAAACGACAGCTTGTCACTCTAAGAGTTCTGCTATTGACCGGGTTTGACAAAACACTTATTTTGTGTCGTTAAACTTAAACTTACGACCCGACCCCTTCGCATTTGAACCTTGCGCATTCCGTTTTATTATTATTTAGTCCTCGTTTGAATATTCTCATCAGCTACAACGGATCAGGGGTTTCCGCAGATGGGAACATTCTCATTTTGCCGTTCGCGCTACAGCCGAATGACACTAGTTCGGCATGCTTTTACCATCGTTATACCTTCCCTACTTTGTTGGTAAGTCTTACCTTGTGTGGGCCCCCAGCATGCTATCAGTTATATGTAGGGTCCTTCTTTTGTAGGTAAAACCCGATATACCCTCTATTTACGCATTACATTTTTTTAATTAGGTGAACACGATTATTAATATAATTCGGGTGGAAAAAAATCCATCATTTCCAGGTTTTTTGACGTTGTAAAAATGTGAACCTCTCTAACGAAACTAGTTGAAAGTGCGCATGACAGAAGCGATGGAAAATATATTCGAGAAATTCTTTCTAAGGTTAACAACATATTTTTGTGAATGCAATTTTGACAAGAGAGCGCTTCCTCAGACTTCCCAGTGAGCCCTTAGGCAACGTTTTAATACTATTATATGCACTTTAATGACTGGTTTGTGTACATGAAACGTTCCATGTCCTAAAACCGATCAATACTTTTACTCGAGAAAGGCAACGATCGGGTGCTCTAGGCAGAACTTCTGCATTTTCCCCCCTTCAGATCTATAGAACTTTCCAATAATCGCGTTCTATGCGCTGCCACCTTTGTCTACGTCCTCTCCTTCAACGAGATCCACTTAATTTCGCCGCGTTGTTCATGATAGTCGAAAGAGGCAGGGTAACTGAAAAGTGATGTGCGTGTTTTGTAAGCCCTTAAAAAAGAAAAAAAGCACTGACGTTGCGTTGGCCACACACGGTCCATCGCGCGCGGCCGACATGACATGTCTGGCCCGGCACGCTCGTGCATGACCACACATGCGCTTGTTCTGCCTTTCAAGAGCACTTCGATGACATTGAACGCAAGAGGAGGCTAGATCACTTTCATAATTGAAAACAAGCGAATTGGTGAATGGATACGAATACTTGAAAGGATAAAACATCGAGGACGGGGACGAAAACAGGACTTATTTCATTGAGCAATAACATACAATGGCATAAATTATAAAACCGCCTAAAGGTTTCAATATTCTTGAAGAATTGAAGGAGAAAATTGTTAGAAAGGCTAAATAATTTACTATAAATATAAAAGTATAAAACGCGCTGACGTCATGATGAACTATCGGTATTCTAGTTATTATTGGTGCAAGGAATTCGACTTTTGTCATTGTCAGTAGTAATGAAGGTGCAGATATAATACTGTTGACAGTCCCAAAGTGAAATGCGCAATCAATTTAAAAGTTTAAAAAGAACTAGTGTCATGACAAAGTATCAGAAATCTAATCATCTCTGGTGTTAGAATTTGACCTCTGTCTTTTTTAGTGATGATGAAGGTAAATAAATGTTATTGTTGACAATCTCCATGGCAAATGATTCGATGATTTCTCTCCCAAATATGTTGATGTGCCCGCCCAGTTCTCTAGTACCAGAAAAATAAGAATTACAGTCATCGCACATGAGGCTGTGAACGAGGATTGGGTGAAAACACTCATTTGAAGTCTTTGATGCTTCCAAGTTGTGATCTCTGAGCCTATGATTAACGCATCTCCCAGTTTTTTCCGATATGCTGACTGCCGCAGCTTAGGGAATTTTATATACCTTCCTTTCTTTGCACTCTACAAACTTTTTGGCATGTTTTACATTGCACCCTCGTGGACTGTCGCTCCCATTAAGCTGTCCACACATCTGTTTTAGGCACATACAACAGTAAAACCCTACTCGTGTCGAACTTAGACGCGATAGAGCTTAAACGTTGCACGGAATTGTGCATGCAGGGAATCACAGCGAAATGGCCTTTCTTTCTGGCAACAGCTTGCAGAAGTTGTTGGCTGAGATTGAATCTCTCAATAATGGAACGAAGTAGGTCCTCAGGTAAGCCTTGCTTTTCCAACCTCTGATGCTGCAACTTGGGGCTACTTTCGGAGAAATGGTTGCACGACTTGGAGAATGAGAACTTGAAAAGTAACAACGCACGTATTGAATACGGAGTTCTAACTTAGCAAAAAAATATTATTATGTCTCTTTATATTCATATTCGACCAGATATATTTTTTCGCCTAACGTCAACGCGAATGAAATCTCTCTTCTTTTTTTCTTATTACATAGCAAACGTTCTAGCGTTGCCAAACTAAACGCCTTTTTTGAGTCCCCGGATGCTGAGCGCGTGCCAGCAACGAGGTTCCACTTTTTTTGCTTCTTTTTTGCAAGTTGCATTTCACATTATTACGATAGCCGGTCTTACCGGCCCATAAATGTAAGCTCGGTTCAAAGCATGCAAAAAAAAAAAAAGACCCGAGGAATAAGGATGTAACCGTAGATTCAGGAATTTGTTATCCTTCCTTTGAAGGATTTTTCCACGTAAAAGTTAGTCCCCATGCACAGTATTTGAAAACTTTAAAGATGCTGTCAGCGGACATACCGTTCGGATAAATGATTGAGTAATCCTCGACATACCTAAACACTAGGCAACTCGGAAAGTACTTGTCCAACTGATCTTTGATAGCCCTGTCAACGACCTGCCAAATGTCAGATACACTTGTGAAACTCATCGTTGATAGCCCTGCCTGTCAAGTCGAATTCCCTGCACCAGCGATAACTAGAATACTAATAGCTCATCGCGACGCGATCACGTTTTAAACATTTATATTTATAGTAAATTACCTTTCCTTTTTAACAACTTCCGCCGTTCCTTCTTCAAGAAAGTTGAAAGCTTTAAGGGGCGGTTTTTAGAATTTGTGCTATTGTATGTTGTTGTTCAATGAAAGAATTCCTGTTTTCGTCCCCGTCCTCGATGTTTTAACCTTTCAAGTATTTGTAGATTATTTCTATCTACACCCGTTCAGGAAAAATAACAGT